>UESW01002163.1:0-241192 GCA_900491605.1 Calamus simplicifolius
AATGATGTCAAGAGACTACTAATTACAAGGACATTTTAGTAACTCTGCTATCCGGTGAAAGTAAGAGTGTTGGATGGAGAAACAACATTTGAAATGAAAAGTATACGGTGCCGATGAAGACCACGACCTAACATTCTCTCTTACCAAATAGCAAAGATCATGACCTCAAATTTCTACCTCACCAAAAAGCAAAGAGAAATGATGTGGCTGATCCAACACCGTTAGAGAACCGTGAAGGAAGGAAACCGATGGAGCCCCCCTTTGGCCTCCAAAGGGCCCTTCAGCTATGATAGCATTTATGGCCTCATAAAGCCATGCACACCTAATTGCTCTAAGCTCCAAGGCCGACGGCTCCATGGCCGACAGCTCCATGGCCTACAGCTCCAAGGCCGACAGCTCCATGGCCGACACCTCCATGGCCGACAGCTCCAAGGCCGACAGCTCCATGGCCGACACCTCCATGGCCGAGGCCTCCAAGGCCGACACCCGGCACCTCCCAGCGGCCCGGCACTTTCCTAGCCGGCCCCCCCGGCATGTGCAACCTAGCCGGCCCCGGCATATCCAAGCTAGCCGGCCCCGGCACTTTCCTAGATAGCACCCCCGGCGTGTCCAACCTAGCCAGCCCCGCCGAGTCGGCCCCGGCCATCCCTGGCCGGCCCTCTCGGCCCCGGCATCTCCGACCCGCCGAGTCGGCCCCGGCCATCCCTGGCCAGCCCTCTCGGCCCCGGCATCTCCTGGCCGGCCCCGCCCCGGCACTTTCTGGCCAGGTCCACCTACCCACTGGCCACGTCGTTGATGGGACGAGACCTGCAGTCCTGACATATCAAAGAAGGAAGCAAGCTCTGCCATTGCTGCCATCACCTTAAATGCTCTGACAAGTGGTAGAACCCCATGCCTCACAGACATCAGCTCTGATACTTCATCCATCAAGGTCATCATTACAAGGCCTCAACTAGTCAAGCCAGACAAACTCTAAGCACCTATAAAGAGGGTAAGAGGGACCTCGACCAGGTAACACACTCATTACACCCCTAAACGCTCACAGCGAGGGGTGTAATGATGTGACAACAAAACCCAGAAATAGAACTCCAGTGCAACCTTTGGCTCCGGCCTCCAGCGCTGGCCTTTGGCTCCGGCCTCCAGTGTCGGCCTCCAGTGTCGGCCTCCAGCACTGGCCTTTGGCTCCATCCTCTAGCGTTGGCCTCCAGCGTCGGCCTCCAGCAACGGCCTCCAGCGCTGACCTTTGGCACCGGCCTCCAGTGTCGGCCTTCAGCGTCGGCCTTCAACGTCGGCCTCCAGCGTCGGCCCCCAACGCCGGCCTCCAACAACGGCTTCGGTCCTAACCTGATGCCTTTTTCGCATGCACAATGACCCGTCTCATATAACAGATCCGTGATTCGAGGTCTATTGCCGTGTACCTCGCTCACTGAAATCATGGGCAAGTGTTAGCACGTTCAGCAGTTACCGCTACAAGCGGCCCTCATCCAGCAACGGCTTAACCACTTGCCGTTTGGAGAAACTTATCCCAACGAGGAAGATTCGATAGTTATGTTGGCCCAGATGACAACCCAAGGGGGGGGGGGGGGTGAATTGGGTTCTTTAAAAAATTTAACCTCCAAAAAAAAATTGTTTGCTTAAGATGAATGAAAGTAAATGCAATGCAAATATAAAGCACAATCAATGAGATAGAGATAGAGATAGAGACAATAGAAGCACGGCAAATACAAAGATTTTATCGTGGTTCGGTGTATCCAACACCTATGTCCACTCCCAAGATCCACTTGGGTCCACACTATAATCTCCTCGATTACAGCCGAGTTGTTTTACAAGCTCACAACCCAAACTTGTTGTTTTACCGGGATCACAATGAACCCAGCCGGTTTTTCGGGCTCACCAGCACACAACCCTAAACTCAAGCTAATCTAGCTTGACCCGAGGTATACAACCTCCACTAGTTCAATCCCTTTGATTGAACTAGGCACAAATAAAAAGAATATAGTTTTTCAAAGATACACAGCTCCTCAATGAGCAAATATTCAAAAATAAGTAAACAAGTTTAGAAAAGCCTTATTTGAAGTTGTTTGGCTTTGAGCTTTTCTTTTTTTTCTTCTTTCCTCTTCTCCCTTTGGAATGATGAATCAAGCCTCAGCTTTAATCCTTTACAGTCGTTGCAGTTGAGAAGATTGGAAATGGAAGAAACATAGCTTTTACTTCAATTTGGAAAATCCATCGATTTTTTGATTTGGGCACCTTGGATTCCTCTTTGAGCTTTTTGGAGTGGAAGGATTTGAATTTGAATGCTTTTCTCTTGGATTTCAGGCTTAGGGTTTCTCGGATTTTTGATTTAAAATTTTTCTATTTTCCGTTCTCTCTCTTTTTTTTCTCTCTTTTCTCTTTTTCAAACGGGTGTTTTTTCCCCTTTTTATAGATTTCTTTTAATCCATTTTGGGTAGGAAACTAGCCGTTGGAGTGTACCTGGAAACAAAATATATTCGTTAGAAATTAGGTAAAAAGGAAATATTACCGTTAGAGCTGATCTGGCATTTTAAATTTTCGTCCCAGTCAGGTTGGAGTCGGCTCCAACTTTTTAGGTGTCGGCTCCATATCGTTTTACCAAAAATAGAAATTTCCAAGTTCGTTGAGGAGTCAGCTCCGAAAAAGTATGTGTCGGCTTGCCATCGTCAGGTGCCGGCTCCCGAATACTGTAGGTGTCGGCTCCATGATGCTAAAAAAACAAGTGTTCTGTCCCCGCATCGGAGTTGGCTCCAACACTGTAAGTGTCGACTCCGAAACTCTAGGTGTCGGCTCCAAAATTCTAGGTGTCGACTCCGGATCGTATCAAAAATCAGATTAAAATTGAATTGGCCATGGGGTCGGCTCCAGATTTTCTAGGTGTCGACTCCAAGCTCTAAAACTTTAAAATCTCTGATTTGTATTTGATTCAAAATTCATTTCTTAATTCCTTTAAATTGATCAAATAAATTTAAGTCCTCAAACACTTATAAAATCCATTAGTAATCAAATAAATATACTCAATTCCTTTATTAATCATCAAAATCAATAAATGGATCAACAAGTTCCAACGGAACGAGGTAAACGGGACCCTCAGACAGGTATAAGAGCAGGACCCGAGCTCAATGCAAGGGGATCTCTCTCTCTCTCTCTTTCTCTCAAGCTCTGTTGACATAACATTCCTGTTCTACAAACCACTGACTTGGGCGTCGGAGGGTCCCCACCAGAACCATCGGTCCGGGACTTTTTTGCAGGCTCTAGAAGGAAGACGGTAACCTCTCTGCATCCTCGAAGGCCTGCGGAGATCTCAGCTCACCCGACGCTCACGCAAGTGATTTGGCAGCAACAGATTGGTGCGCCAGGTAGGGGGTGGCAGATCAGCGATGCTAGTTTTCAGATCCTCGTCTCCCTTTAATCAAAATGGTGGATCATAAAGGTCGTAATGAAAAAAAAAAAAAATCCAAAAAGCTTTCACCACTTATGCTGGGGGCACCTTCAGCGAGCTAAGCAGAAGCATCAGAAGCAACATCTCAAGACCACACAACAACGAGCAAAGGCTTCCGCTTGCTCTTGGTTCGCAGCTCAGGCCAGCCATCCTTCATCCCGAGAATCTTCCCAGCAAGAGGTCCACCATCCTCAAGCTCACCAATGACTTAAAGCTCAGAGAGCCATCACTCGCCACCCAAGCAGCCTTCTCTCCTATGGACGGCCACACAGAGGGAGGCCCAAGTAAGGGCAGCGGTACCTCCACTTCAACAAATTTGATTCCCCAAGGGGTAGACCACCAGCGGGAGCGCTCAAGTCTGTAAAAGGAAAACAGGGGTGCCGCAAAAGCTAAGTACGCTGCACTTAAGACAATATTTCATCCATTGATACTTAAAAATGTCATGCAGGGGAGACCGACTCTGCATTAGCATTCAAGACCAACCTCGCATTGATCTCAAAAGACCAAAGACCGACTCCGCATCGGCAAAAAAGACCAGTTCCGCACTGGCAACTTAAGACCAGCTCTGCGTCGGCACAAAAAGATCGGTTCCGCATTGGAAATTTAAGATCGGCTCCGCGTCGGCACAAAAAGACCGGTTCCACACCAGCAACTTAAGACTGGCTCCGCGTCAGCACAAAAAGACCGGTTCCGCACCGGCAACTTAAGACCGGCTCTGCGTCGGCACAAAAAGACCAGTTCCGCACCGGCAATTCAAGCCCGGCTCTGCATCGGCACACTCAAGCCCAAGTATCCCCTCGACACTCAAGCCCGGCTCCGCGTCTGTACCTCCAAGCCCGGCTCCAAGTCGGCACACTCAAGCCGGCTCCACGTTGGCACCTCCAAGCCCGGCTCCGCGTTGGCAATCCAAGCCCAAGACCTCCTGCGGATTCCATTCCAGCTGCCCTCGGATTTCAGCACTAGTTCCCCCCCCCCCCCCCCCCCCCCACCTTCAATCAACACGGTTCCCTGGGGGGCATGTCATCAACTCTGCAGAAGGAGACTAATTTTTTTAAAGAAAAAGGCACCTGAGCTTGGTCCAAGCATCCTCAGTCACCCTCCGGGGTGAAAAGGCACCTGACGACTCTCAACTCTTTGGTCACCCTCCGGGATTAAAGGCTCCCGATCATGGTCGAATCCCAGCGACTCTCGGGTCAGCCTCCGGGGTTCAAAAGGCTCTCGACGGCCTCAACTTTGCCTCAGCGGCTTCGTTACAACCTCAACGGCTTTATTTCAGCCTCAATGACCTCAACTCTATATCAGCGGCCAACGGCCAATCGAGTAATACCTGTGTTTAAATTACACACTTGCAACATATAACTGGTTAATTTCAGCCATCAAGAAGCCCAAGACAACTCACAGCTGGGAGAAGCCAACTCCCCAGCTCATAGTTGACGGGCATCCGCTCCCAAGCTCTCAAGCCTGGGATCGACGTCGACATCAAACACGACGCAAAGGCAAGCATCTACGAAAAAGGCTCAACGGCTCCCTCTGCCTCAGGAGCATCATTGCGGCCTCACTGGCTCTCTGCCTCCGTGGCATGTGTACGGGGACCCACATCCAAACATCATGAAAACCAAAAGTCAGGTGGGGATCAGCCACTTGGGAGGTAACGCCCCTTTCGCCTTGCTGGGGTGGGCCCGCTTCGTCTCAGGGGCGAGGGGGCATCTGATGTGGCTGATCCAACGCCGTTAGAGAACCATGAAGGAAGGAAACCGACGGAGCCCTCCTTTGGCCTCCAAAGGGCCCTTCGGTCACGGTAGCATTTATGGCCTCATAAAGCCATGCACTCCTAATTGCTCTAAGCTCCAAGGCCGACGGCTCCAAGGCCGACAGCTCCAAGGCCGACAGCTCCGTGGCCTACAGCTCCAAGGCCGATAGCTCCATGGCCACAGCTCCAAGGCCGACAGCTCCATGGCCGACACCTCCATGGCCGACAGCTCCAAGGCCGACAGCTCCATGGCCGACACCTCCATGGCCGACGCCTCCAAGGCCGACACCCAGCACCTCCCAGCGGCCCGGCACTTTCCTAGCCAGCCCCCCCGGCGTGTGCAACCTAGCCAGCCCCGGCGTGTCCAAGCTAGCCGGCCCCGGTATTTTCCTAGCCGGCCCCCAGCGTGTCCAAGCTAGGCGGCCCCGGCACTTTCCTAGCCGGCCCCCCGGCGTGTCCAACCTAGCCGGCCCCGCCGAGTCGGCCCCGGTCATCCCTGGCCGGCCCTGTCGGCCCCGGCATCTCCGAGCCCGCCAAGTCGGCCCCGGCCATCCCTGGCCGGCCCTCTCGGCCCCGGCATCTCCAAGCCCGCCGAGTCGGCCCCGGCCATCCCTAGCCGGCCCTCTCGGCCCCGGCATCTCCTGGCCGGCCCCACCCCGGCACTTCCTGGCCAGGTCCACCTACCCACTGGCCATATCGTTGATGGGACGAGACCTGCAGTCCTGAAATATCAAAGAAGGAAGCAAGCTCTACCATTGCTGCCATCACCTTAAATGCTCTGACAAGTGGTAGAACCCCATGCCTCACAGACATCAGCTCTGATACTTCACCCATCAAGGTCATCATTACAAGGCCTCAAATAGTCAAACCAGACAAACTCTAAGCACCTATAAAGAGGGTAAGAGGGACCTCGACCAGGTAACACACTCATTACACCCCTAAACGCTCACAGCGAGGGGTATAATGATGTGATAGCAAAACCCAGAAATAGAACTCCAGTGCTGACTTTTGACTCCGACCTCCAGCGCTGGCCTTTGGCTCCGGCCTCCAGCGTCGGCCTCCAGCATCGGCCTCCAGCGACGGCCTCCAACGTCGGCCTCCAGCGTCGGCCTCCAGCGCTGACCTTTGGCGCCGGCCTCCAGTGTCGGCCTTCAGCGTCAGCCTTCAGCATCGGCCTCCAGCGTCGGCCCCCAACAACGGCTACGATCCTAACCTGACACCTTTTTCGCATGCACAATGACCCGTCTCATGCAACAGATCCCGTGATTCGAGGTCTATTGCCGTGTACCTCGCTCATTGAAATCACGGGCAAGTGTTAGCACGTTCAGCAGTTACCGCTATAAGCGGCCCTCATCCAGCAACGACTTAACCACTTGCCGTTCGGAAAAACTTATCCCAACGAGGAAGATTCGACAGTTCCAACGGAACGAGGTAAACGGAACCCTCAGATAGGTATAAGAGCAGGACCCGAGCTCAATGCAAGGGGATCTCTCTCTTTCTCTCAAGCTCGTTGACATAACATTCCTGTTCTACAAACCACTGACTTGGGCATCGGAGGGTTCCCACCGGAACCATCGGTCCGGGACTTTTTTGCAGGGTCTAGAAGGAAGACGGTGGCCTCTATGCATCCTCGAAGGCCTGCAGAGATCTCAGTTCATCCGACGCTCGTCGCAAATGATTTGGCAGCAACAAGAAAAATGTTTGCGCACTGAAGCATGCATTGAACATACGAATTAATAGTACGCCACGATGATGTAAAGGCACCATTAATCTGCACGCTTAATGCATCGATCTTTCATACACAAAGTCTTTTTCAAAGCGAAGACCACAGCCTCATATATTAAAAGGTTTATGAATAAATATAAAATATCACTCCAAAGTCCAAAGACTCAAAAACATAAACCTAAAATGAAAGCTACCGCTGCGACGAACTCCAGCATTCGTTTCTAAGGCTGTTTGGTATTTGGTCCAATTGCCGGTGTCACCGCGTCTTAAATGCCGCACGGAGAAAATTGGACGACCTCGTTGCTGGCATGATGGCGGCGTGAGATCCGCCATTCGGAAGCGTTGTCCGCGGTGATGACCGTTGGATGCCGATCGGACAGCGTTAGCATTTCCGTGTGGGTCCGGCGCGACGTCCAGTGAGACGTTTGCCGCACGTCTCCAAGATGGAGTCTCCCCGTCGAGACAAGGCGACGAATTAAGGCAGTACAATATGTTCTGAAAATTATTTAAAAATCTTGATTATCTAATAAAGTATTCAATTATTCCTTTTTTTCACAATTTTCAAAAACCCCAAATCGCTTCTTCTAATTGATTTTTTTAATGGTTTTTTTTTTTAAATGAAGTGAAGCTTTATATCCGTCCGTTATTATATGCCTGCCTCTTCTTAATTAGGCCAAATCCAGGCTTTTAGACAAACGAAGTCCAGTGTTAACGTGAATCAAAACGTGAAAGCAATGCAACGTCGTAGTGCATGTAGGAGTCCAAGTGGCGCCCTCCCATCCTTGTGGACCTACAAAACAGCGTCCTCACACAAAAGATTGAGGTGGATGATCCCTGGAAAAGATCATTCGATATCCAATTCAGTGGAGATCCTTGATCACATATAATGTGAAAAAAATTTGGAGAGATAAAAATTTTAGAGAGGGGTTCTGGAGTGTAATGGCATCCCTGAAGGGTTTTTTCAATGCGTACCAAAGTGATTCTGAGACATGATGTTTAAAGGTAGCAAAGATAGTATGTTGTTACATGATGTTTAAAGGTAGCAAAGATGATATGTTGTTACCTGATTTTTCAAGTGCAGTTGCAAAATTTGAAGAATGATAAGGCCGATTTTGACGTAAACATTATCGGTGGGATTTCAGATTTCACTAATCAGGAAAAAGATTATATCTTGCTCCCATTTTTGTGTAATGAGGCTTATTCTGAGATTTTCACGATCATGGTGATCTAGTGTCTGAAATGATCGGTGCAAGCCGAATGTTGGCATAAGGGATAATCGATCGAGCGACTCTTGATTATTGAAGTTCGGCAACCTTGGTTCAGAAGCAAGACTCAGCAAAAGAAGCCGAGGGGTCAGCCGAAGCTCGTTGTAGCGAGACTTGGGCGAAAATGCCAATAGAATAGCTCAGTGAAGTATCATTGGGCTCAAAAAGATCGATCAACCATAGCCCAAAGCGGGTCCCATCGGCTGTCCGCACTAGCCGATTTATACGCAAACTTCTTACCCCACATCAACTACATTCACTTGCATCACCATATATTGGATCCTTTCCCCCCCCTCTTTCTCTCTGTCTATCTATCTATTATATATATATAATAGAGAGTGAGCAGAATCTGAGGAAAGAATGGAAAGATGATTCCACTATATTTCTGACCCGGAAGAGAATTCCACCAATCGAGAGGAGAATCTATCATAAGAATATTTTATGCATACCAATAATGTTTTTTTCTTTTCTTTTCTTTTCTTTTCGTCATCCCGCATTACTGGTAGTCTATCTTCTTGATAAAAAATAATTAATGGCATATGGCTGAAAATATGGTATCGAATGCATACAAGGCTACCCAGGCTAAAAATAGTGTCAAGAAGACTACTAATTACATGTTGAAAGAGTCGGAAGGAAGAAACGGTAGTCGAAATGAATGCCGGTCAAGGCCACGAAAGTGAAAGGGAAAGAGTTGGAAGGAAGAAACGGTAGTCGAAATGAATGCCGATCAAGACCACGATCGCAACTTCTCTCTTGCCAAGAAGCGAAGGCCACGACCTCAACAAAATAATGAAAGATCTACGGATAAATATAAAATATCACAAATTTCAACTCGCTGTTGTTCTTTTGGTTTATTTCTTTTGTAAGTATGTTTGGTATTTGCTTCAACCGCCGCTGTAGCCGCGTGTTAAATTCCGCCCTTACGGCCCCATTGCTGGCATGATTGCGGCGTGAGATCCCGCCGTTCGGAAGCGTTGTCCGTGGTGATGACCGTTGGATGCCGATCACGATTAGCCGCACGGCCGGTGTGGGCCAGGGGCCACGTCCGGTGATGACTGTGTGGGTTTCTTCTCACCGATTTTTCATTATACGCCCACCACCTCTTCTTATTTAGGCCAAATCCCAGGCTTTTGGACAAACGAAGTCAAGTGTTAACGGGAATCAAAACGTGGAAGCAATGTAATGTGGAATTGAAGCCTCCCTTCTGGTCCAAGAGGTGAGAGTTTGGGCTACTCTTCCATGAGTCTACGGAAAAGTTTTACCGGGACCATCTTTTCGTAGGGTGCCAATGTAATGACCTGTGCCCCGAGCCTGTAGTACCCATGAGCCTGTTTATTACAAGAAAGTAGGATAGACAATATGGAACTATTGGAAGGGCATCATAATCTATCTCCTTTACAGAGGTAACATTCTTGGCCCCTACATATTCAAGAAGTGGCTCCCATCAATGTAGCACTTTGCTCTGTGGCTCCCACAGGTTCAAGAGGTGGCTTCCATCGATGTAGCACTTTGCTCTGTGTGATACTTAGCTCCTGCACTTTCGGCTGGTGCGTGGCCCGACCCGTAACATCCACGAGCCCGTTTCGTTACAAGAAAGCAAGATACATAAGGCCCAAACTAATTTAAACCAACACAGTCCAAAAAGGATCCAATTGGTACTTTATCTTCCTTAATTGGTTATCAACCATACAACCAACTTCCAATTTCTCGATGTGGGACTATTAAGAGAGGCATCACAGCCAATGGTAGGTCCATGTTTATGATTTGAACAATAGAAAGCAAATGAAGCTATAATAATATTATTATAAATAATAATAATATTATTATATTAAATAATAATATTATTATATTAAATAAAATATTATTATTATATAAATAATAATAATAATAATATTATTAATAAATAAATACTATAAATATAATATATTGATAATATTATAATTTTTAATAATATGTATTATTAATAATTAATATGATAGAATCATGATACTATAAATTTATTAATATATATATATATATATTTATAATATTATAATAACTTCATATAATGTATATAATGAATATATATATATATTATATATTAATAAATTTATGTATATTTAAAATTCAACACTTTTTCATATGATAGGTTAAAAAAAGGTAGGGAAAAAAATCATCCCATAACTAGTGAGTTTAGTGCTAAAATTTTGTTCCATCACTCTACTACTGATATTATGGTAAATATATGAATCTTTTTGTAAAAAAAATTATATTCATATACTGTCAAATTGAGACTATTAATAGTATATTTAAAATCATTTTATATAAAACATAAAAAATGCTAAGTATATTTTTATTTAAATATTATTACTTGATTATGATATATGATGTGGCTGATCCAACGCCGTTAGAGAACTGTGAAGGAAGGAAACCGACGGAGCCCCTTTTTTTTCATCAAAGGGCCCTTCGACCACAGTAGCGTTTATGGCCTTATAAAGCCACGTGCAGCCGAGAGCTCCAAGGCCAACGACTCTATGACCGGCGGCCCCGGCATAAGCTAGGTGGCCCCGGCATAACCTAGCCGGCCCCGGCATCTTCCTAGCCGGCCCTGGCCTGTCCAAGCCAGGCGGCCCCGTCATCTTCCTAGGCGGTCCCGGCATAACCCAGGCGGCCTCGGCATCTTCCTAGCCGGCCCCGGCCTGTCCAAGCCAGGCGGCCCCGGCACCTCCAAGCCAGGCGGCCCCGGCATCTTCCTAGCCGGCCCCGGCCTATCCAAGCCAGGCGGCCCCGGCATCTTCCTAGCCAGCCCCGGCCTATCCAAGCCAGGCGGCCCTGGCATCTTCCTAGCCGGCCCCGACACCTCCAAGCCAGACATCCCCGACATCTTCCTAGCCAGCCCCGGCACCTCCAAGCCAGGCGGCCCCGACATCTTCCTAGCTGGCTCCGGCCTGTCCAAGCCAGGCGGCCACGGCGCTCTCCTGGCCGCCCCCTCCTCGGCACTTCCTGGCCGGGGAGGACGGCCTCTGCTTTCCCCTCTCCGTTGGAACAGGACCCACCAAACAGCTGCAGCCATCCACCTTGATGGGACTTGACCTGCAGTCCTAACATATCGAAGAAGGAAGCAAGCTCTGCCACTGCTGCCATCACCATAAAAGTCTTGACAAGTGGCAGCATTTTGGGCCTCACAGATGTCAGCCCTGACATTTCACCCCCCAAAAAGTTACTAGTCATCATGACACTTCAGCCACTCAGACTAAATGAGCTCCCAAAGTCATGGTCCATCATGAGGCTCCACGTGACTCCTTCCCACTAGAGGACAAGAACCCAAACTTCTCAAGCAAGTTTTACAGAGTATAAAAGTAAATAAATTAGGTAAGAAGAGGTAACTCCAAAATACTCAACACGCTCATACTGAGCCTCTCGCTCTTTCTCTTTCGAGCTTTCTCAAGCTCACGGTTGTGACCTCGATTGCTGACTTGGGCATCGGAGGGTCTCACCGGAGGATCCCCTCCGGTCCTGGGACTTTTTTGCAGGCAACCCGGCGAAGCGAGGATTCGAGAAGCACTTCATTCCCGACATCCAGGAGAGGTGATCGAGCGTCAACAGATTGGCGCACCAGGAAGGGGGGCACATTGAAAGAAAGAAAGCTCTGAAAGCTCTGTCTCCCTGAGCTATAAGTCTTTGTCCCCTCTAAAATAGCCATGGTGGTGATGCGTATGCCGAAGGTCCTCCCCAATCATGCTGGGGGGCATCCACATCGCACTGGGTAGCAAAGGACCGCTCTTTCTGCTCCTCCTTCATCACCAGCCTCAGCTGCTCTAATCAACTAGCTGACTATCCTCAATCAATAAGTTCAAGCCTTGAATGCAGTAGTCCATGGGCTGCGGAAGCAACATTCGTTGGCCGCTCGGTAATAGCTCAAGCCTCTCACATCGCCCATGGTGGCTGCACCAGTTAGCCAGTGATTCACCAACGAGAAATCTCGTAGTAGAGAAGCTTATCGCCATCAGGCTTCACCTAAGCACTGACACTGCGAAACTTTCAAGAAACTGCGGTCTCCTGCCCTCCACTCATCTTCTGAGTCATCTTGGAAGGACCTTAATCGTGAGATGAGGAGGCGTCTGGATGAACAACACCGGCGGCTGGAAAAGCTTAGTCAAAGGCTCAACAATCAGCCAGAGGTGGACTACAACATGGATAGCAGAACAGTTTCGTAAAGGGATGAACTTGAGACATAGTCCATCACCTCAACATTTATGGGCATTTCAATTTCTGGTGATAGTAAGCCGAGAGGTGTTAGTGCAATTAATGCAAGATGGAAGATGAGGACAAAAGGCTTTGACTATTGACTTCGCCTTCCCCCTCTCTCTCCTTCTCTCCTTCTCTCGATTGCACCCAAGAGCCAACTGAGCCCAGGACCTCCTATGGATTTTGTCTAGCTACCCTCAGACTTCAGCACTAAGGACGACCAATCTCTTCAAAGAAAGAACTCTCAAGCATTTAATCAATGACGACATCAAATACGACACGAAGACAAAAGCTACGAAAGCTAACTGAACCCAGAGCCAGCCTCCAGCGCCGACCTCCAGCGTTAGCCTTCAGCGACGGCCTTTGGCTCCGGCCTTTGGCTACAGCCTCCAACGCTGGCCTCCAATGCCGGCCTCTAGCGTCGGCCCCCAGCGACGGCCTTTGGCTCCGGCCTTTGGCTACAGCCTCCAGCGTCGGCCTCCAGCGCCGGCCTCTAGCGTCGGCCCCAGTGCTGGCCTTTGGCTCCGGCCTCCAGCGCCGGCTTCCAGCGTCGGCCTCCAGCGCTGGCCTCCAGCGCCGACCTCTAGCGTTGGCCCCCAGCGACGGCCTTTGGCTCCGGGCTTTGGCTATAGCCTCCAGCGCCGGCCTCTAGCATCGGCCCCAGCGCTGGCCTTTGGCTCCGGCCTCCAGCGCCGGCCTTTGGCTCCGGCCTCCAGCACTAGCCTTTGGCTCCGGCCTTCAGCATCGGCATTCAGCGACGGCCTTTGGCTCCGGCCTTTGGCTATGGCCTCCAGGGCCAGCCTCCAGCGTCGGCCTCCAGCGCTGGCCTTTGGCTCCGACCTCCAGCGCCGGCCTCCAAGGCTGGCACCTCCAAGCTGCCAAGCTCCCTCACCGTTAACAATGCCATGCAAGTGAACAGAACCTTGTACGTGAACAGTGCCATGCAAGCCCATCCAAGGGCATGAGCAGGGCCACACAAGCACTCCATACTCGACACTCTACGAGGGACAGTTGGCTTTAACTCAACATCATCCTTCTTGTTGAGAAATTATTGAAACATAATTGCCCCAACTTATTGATTTTGATGATTTCCAAAAGCCATGAGTATTTTAAAAAAAAATGTTATTTATCAAAAATTGATTATTCAAATTGAAAATGAACTATTAAAAATATAATGAGTTTTGAAAAATTAGAGTTTCAAGCTAAAGAATTCAAAAAGAATTTTTATACAATTTTTAAAATCAATGAATTGAAATGTCTTGAATTGATAATGTTAAATTTAATGTATTAAGTCAAATTTATATTTTAAATTTAATTGGGACAAGTTTTAAAGTCAATCAGAACATTTTTCTGATTTTTGTATCGGTCCCGAGCCGACTCAAGGGTTTCCGAGTCGACTCCCCAATTTGCCTGAGTTTCTCGAGTCGACGACTTGCGAGACTGAGCGAGCCGACTCGACTCAGCTCAAACAGAACCCATGTTTTTTGAGCACTTCTCGAGTCGACTCCCTTTTCCGAGTCGACTCCCAGAGCGACTCCCGATTTTCGCGAGTCGACCCTTTTTTTTTTTGGTTCGACTCGAGCCGACTCGACAGCTCGAGCCGACTCCCCGAATTCTGGGCGCGATTTTTAATGACACATCAGCCCCAACGGTAATTTTTGAATAACGGCTATTTTTCCCTGTCTCTAACGGATATATTTTTGCAGATTCTATAAATAGAGGAGTTCTTTCAAATCAAAAAACAAGAGAAAATCAAAAAGAGAGAAAGAATATCATTTGAAAAGAGGGAAAAACAGAGCATATTGAAAAATCTTTTAGCTCAAAGAAGAGTGTTTCAAAAGGAGTGAAATCCAAGTGAAAGATTCGTCTACTCCTTCTCATCATTCCACAAAAGCCAGAAGAAAATCCAAGTGCGTTTCAAAGGTCAAATCTGCGGATTTTCAAAAGAGGGAAAAGTTCATCTCAACTCCAAAGTCTTCAACGGTCAAGAATCTAGCTGAGGCGTGATTCAACACTTCTAGAGGAGTTGAAGAGAAGAAGGAAGAAAGCCCAAGCATCTACCATCTGCAAAACAATCAGGCTTTTCTAACCTTTTAATATTTTGTACTTAATTTGTATATCTGCTCAAGGGAGCACTTTATTGTTCAAACACTATCATTTTATTTGTTTGCTGATTCAATCAGTGGATTGAATTAGTGGAGGTTGGTATACCTCGTTGCAAGCCGGAGTGCTTGTGTTGGGTTAGTTGTGAGCCCTAGAAAAATGTAGGGTTTTGTGCTGGTAAGCCCGAGTTAAAACCAGCTGGGTTCGTTGTGCACCCGGTAAAACAACAAGTTTGAGTTGTGAGCTTGGAAAACAACTCGGCTGTAATCTAGAGAGATTATAGTGTGGACCCAAGTGAATCTTGGGAGTGGACGTAGGTGCTGGTTGCGCCGAACCACTATAAAATTCTTGTGTTTGCCGTGCCTAATTTTCTCTATCTCTATCTCTCTTATTTGCTTGTGTTTGCTTATTAGTTAATCTCACTTGCACATCTTGCTAACTAATCAATTAAAGTTAAAAAGTCTTAAATTTTTAAGAACCCAATTCACCCCCCCCTCTTGGGTTGCCATCTGGGCCAACAATTGGTATCAGAGCAAGTGCTCATTTAGAATTTGATCTCACGATCAAGGGCTAAAGATCCATATGGCAACACAAATTGGGTCAAGTTTTGCTGAAGGTCATTCTACGAATAGACCTCCACTTTTTAATGGCTCAAACTATTCTTATTGGAAAGCTAGAATGAGGATATTCATTCAAGCTTCTGATTATGAGCTTTGGGGTGTTATAATTAATGGACCTAGTACACCCACACACCTTATTGATGGCACTATTGTTCCTAAACCCGAAAGGGATTGGAATGATAATGATAGGAGAATGGCACAACTAAATGCTAAAGCCATTAATATTTTGTATTGTTCCTTGATTCAAATGAATTCAACCGAATCTCAACTTGTAATTCCGCAAAAGAAATTTGGGATAGGTTGGAAATTACTCATGAAGGAACAAACCAAGTAAAGGAATCAAAAATAAATATTTTGGTTCATAAATATGAATTGTTTACTATGGAACAAACTGAAACCATCACATGCATGTTCACTAGATTTACTGATATTGTGAATGGTCTGAAAAGTCTTGGTAAATTTATTCTAATGCTGATCTTGTGCGTAAAATTCTTAGGTCACTACCAAGATCGTGGGAAGCAAAAGTCACTGCCATCCAAGAAGCAAAGGACCTCAATGCACTACCTTTAGAGGAGCTTCTAGGATCCTAATGACCCACGAGTTAACAATGAAGCAGCATGTTGAGGAGGAAACAAAAAGAAGAAAACTCTTGCCCTCAAGACTGCAGAAATGGAAGAGAGCAGCAGTGAAAGCAATGATGAAGATGATGAGGAAACTGCTCTCTTGGCCAAAAATTCAGAAGGTTTATGAGAAAAAGGCCATTCCATAAAAAGAAATTTGGAGCAAGATTTGAAGGAGAAAAGGATAAGAAAAGGACAAGGAGAAAGAAAAAGAAAAAGAGCCCTTGTATGTTATGAGTGCAAAAAGCCAGGGCACTTCAAGTATGACTGTCCTTTGAAAAAGGCCTACAAGAAAAAGAAGAAAGCATATGGCAACATGGTGATGAATCTTCCTCGGAAGAAGATGAGCAAAAGGAAGTTGCCAATATTTGTTTCATGGCCAACGACGACGACAACGACAATGAGGTAAGTTCTGAAAACTCAAATGATTTTACATTTGATGAAATGTTTGAGGCTTTCAATGAACTTATGATTGATTTTAAATCCTTAAAGAAAAAGTATAAGTTTTTGAAAAATGACAATATTAGTTTAGCTAAAAGTAAAAATGAATTAGCTTTAGAAGTTAAGAACTTAACTAATGAAAAAGAAGAACTTAGGAAAGAAAGAGATAATCTTAATCAAGAAAAAGATTTATTAAAATCTGAAACTAAAAACTCAACTAAAGATTTAAAAGATCAAATAGAAACTTTAGCTTTAGATAAAGAACAGCAAGCTAAAGAAATTGACTCTCTTAAGAAAGATGTTAAAAAATATAAAGACATTGTTGAGAAATTCACTTAAGTTCAACTAAACTTAACATGATCCTAGATAGTCAAAAAGCTGTTTTTGACAAAGCTGGTTTAGGATATAACACATTAAGAAAACAGAAATCTCTAAAGAATATTTTTATAAAAGCCAACCAAAGTAATATAACTTGTTTTAAATGTAATGAAAAAGGTCACAAATCCTTTGAATGCAAAACGTTAAACAACAACAAGTTAAATATTAAAGCTAAGAAAATATGGGTTCCGAAAGGAACAATTTTTATTGCTGCTAACCATGAAGGACCCAAGAAAGCTTGGGTACCTAAGCATAAAGTTTGATGATATTGCAGGAATGTCTTGTAGCCAAAAGATCAAAGAAAAAGTGGTACCTTGATAGTGGCTGCTCAAGACATATGACGGGTGACAAAGATGAATTCATCACCCTGGAAGGAAAAGAAGGTGGAGTTGTGACGTTTGGCGACAACGGTAAAGGTCAAATTATGGGCCTTGGTAAAGTTCGCATAACTCCATCTATAGTTATTGATAATGTACTTTATGTTAATGGTTTGAAGCATAATCTAATTAGCA
Source organism: Calamus simplicifolius (assembly GCA_900491605.1). Taxonomy (NCBI): domain Eukaryota; kingdom Viridiplantae; phylum Streptophyta; class Magnoliopsida; order Arecales; family Arecaceae; genus Calamus; species Calamus simplicifolius. The sequence continues at coordinate 17,099 of UESW01002163.1, forward strand.
TAAGTCAATTATGTGATAAAAATTTTAATGTTTCATTTAAATCTTCTATATGCACTGTAACTAATTCTATTGATGATAGCATTGTATTTACTGGTTATAGACATGGCAATGTTTACTTAGTTGACTTGAAAAATTATCTTTGAGTGTCATTGCTTAATTGCTGACAATGCTAACATAAATGAAATTAGTTGGTTGTGGCATCGTAGATTAGGTCATGCAAGCACACACCTTATTTCAAAACTAATTAAAATGGATTTAGTTAAAGGATTACCTAAATTAGATTTTGAAAATAATAAAATATGTGATGCATGTCAATTTGGAAAACAAACTAGAAGTTCTTTTAAATCTAAAAACATTGTTTCAACTTCTAGGGCTAGAGCTACTTCACATGGACCTTTTGGACCAACTAGAACCACAAGTCTAGGAGGAAAGAAATATGGTCTAGTGATTGTAGATGATTATTCTAGATATACTTGGGTAATGTTTTTAGCTCACAAAGATGAGACTTTCTCATTTCCTGAAATTCTTTAAGAAAGTCACAAATGAGAAAAACACTACTATAGTATCTCTAAGAAGTGATCATGGAACAGAATTTGAAAATCACCTATTTGAAAATTTCTGCACTGAAAATGGAATTAATCATAATTTTTCAGCCCCTAGGACTCCACAACAAAACGGTGTAGTTGAAAGAAAAAATAGAACTCTAGAAGACATGGCCCGTACCATGCTATGTGAAAGCAACTTACCAAAGTATTTTTGGGCGGAAGCAATTAACACAGCATGTTACATCTTAAACAGAGCTTTAATAAGACCAATATTAAAGAAAACACCTTATGAATTATGGAATGAAAGAAAACCAAATATAAAATACTTTCATGCATTTGGATGTAAATGTTTCATTCATAATAATGGTAAAAACAACTTAGGAAAATTTGATGCTAAATCTGATGAAGGAATTTTTCTAGGTTATTCAACAACTAGTAAGGCATATAGAATCTTTAACAAGAAAACCTTAGTAGTTGAAGAATCCATTCATGTAGTTTTTGATGAATCTTTAGCAACTGGATCTGAAAAGATTGATGATGAGGAAGATACAAACATAATTGAAAAAGATCTTGAAAAACTTAATATTGAAGTATCTTCTGATCATGAACAAGAGGCTAAAGATGATGATTCACATAAGGACGATGATGTCAATATTGATCATAATGATGTAGATCTTCCAAGAGACTGGAGATATGCTCATAGTCATCCTAAGGAATTGATTATAGGCGATCCATCTCAAGGAATAAGGACTAGATCATACATGAGAAATATTAGTAATCATCTTGCATTTGTATCACAAATTGAACCTAAAACTATAGAAGAAGCTGAAAAAGATAATAATTGGATGTTAGCTATGCAAGAAGAACTAAATCAATTTACAAGAAATAATGTTTGGACCTTAGTTGAAAGACCTAAAAACCATTCAGTAATAGGATCAAAATGGATTTATAGAAATAAACTAGATGAAAATGGCATTGTAATTAGAAACAAAGCTAGATTGGTTGCTAAAGGATATAATCAAGAGAAGGTATTGATTTTGATGAAACCTTTGCACCTGTAGCTAGATTAGAAGCCATTAGGCTATTACTTGCATTTGCATGTCATATGAACATTAACTTATTTCAAATGGATGTAAAAAGCGCATTTTTAAATGGATTTATTAATGAAGAAGTTTATGTAGAACAACCACCAGGTTTTGAAGATCACGAGTTTTCAAATCACGTTTTTAAATTGCACAAAGCTTTATATGGTTTGAAACAAGCACCTAGAGCTTGGTATGATAGGTTAAGTAAATTCTAATAGAAAATGATTTTACAAGAGGAAATGTTGATAAAACTTTGTTTTTGAAAAGAAAAGGTAAAGATTTACTTGTAGTACAAATATACGTAGATGACATTATTTTTGGTGCTACTAACGATTCTCTTTGTCAAGAATTTGCAAAGTTGATGCAGGGAGAATTCGAGATGAGCATGATGGGAGAACTCAACTTCTTCCTTGGACTCCAGATCAAACAAAGCAAAGAGGGAATCTTTATCAACCAAACCAAATACACAAGAGAACTACTCAAAAAGTTTGGTATGGAAACAATGAAACCCCTCGGAACTCCAATGAGTCCTTCATGCAAGCTGGACAAAGATGAAGAAGGTAAAAAGGTTGACAAAAGTATTATCGAGGTATAATCGGATCCCTTCTTTATTTAACAGCAAGTAGACCAGATATCATGTTTTCAGTATGTTTATGTGCTAGATTTCAATCTGAACCTAAAGAATCACATTTAATAGCTGTTAAAAGAATTTTAAGATATCTAAATGGAACTAAAAATGTAGGTTTATGGTATTCTAGAGATTCCACATTAAACCTAATTGCATATTCAGATTCTGATTATGCTGGATGTAAATTAGATAGAAAGAGCACAAGTGGTGCATGCCAATTCTTAGGTAGTAACTTAATCACATGGTTTAGCAAAAAGCAAAATTCAGTTGCATTATCAACTACTGAAGCTGAATATGTAGCAGCTGGAAGTTGCTGTGCGCAAATCCTATGGATTAAGCGACAACTTGAAGACTATGGTATCACACTTGATAAAACACCCATAAGATGTGATAACACTAGCGCAATCAACTTAACTAAAAATCCAATTCAACACTCAAGAACAAAACACATAGAAATTAGATATCATTTTATAAGGGAACATGTAGCTAATGATGAAATTTGTTTAGATTATGTAAACACAGAAGAACAATTAGCTGACATATTCACTAAACCTTTAAATGAAGAAAGATTTTGTATCTTAGAGGAGAGCTAGGAATTTGTAATCCTTTTGAATAAATTTTGAAACTCTAAGGAAATATATCTAGAATTCTTTCAAATTCTCAAAATCTTAAGGAAATTTTATCTAGAACTCATATCAATTTGATTTCTCAAAGTCCATGATTTTTAATCATACTCAAAGATCAAATTTGGACTTAATTCGGATTCTCTGAATCTCAATCTTTTTTTTCTGAATTTGTCCGGGAGCCGACTCGAGAGTTTCGGAGTCGACTCGAGTTTCTGCTGAAACTCAGGAGTCGACCCCTCCTCTGAGCGAGTCGACTCGAGATCGTGTCCGTCTCTGACTTTCGCGAGCCGACTCCACACTTGCGCGAGTCGACTCGACGTGGTCCCAGTCGATTATTTAGGGCACGAGTCGACCCGACGGACATTTCTTCCTCTTCCAAAATCCTCTCCAAAACTTCCCAAAACCCTCCAAACCTCAATTAACCTCTGATTAAACAATCCTCAAGATCAATGGCACCCAAAACCCGAGGAGCAAGCTCGAGTGGCGCCGGTGTGAAGAGAAAAAGGACCGTCCGACGACCCGTCCGCGAGCCGTCCGGATTCTTCCTCTTCCTTCGGCTAGTGATCCTCCAGCTCCAGCTCCAGCTCCTACCCCCAGGTAGATCTTCTAGCCAGTAGGTTGTAACCACAGGAAGGAAAGTGGATTTCGAATTGTTTGAGAATGAAGGATTCATCATTGGTAGACAACTAATCGAGATGGGTTTTGAGTATATTTGTTCTTTGGATTGTCCAACCTATCCTGCTTTGGTCAAAGAGTTTTACAAGAATTTGTCTAGAGGAGATGATGGCTTGTAAGCAAGGTTAGAGGCATCGGTTTGAACATTACATCCTCCATTCTTTCTAGACTATTGAAGTTACCCTTGTCTGGACCTTCTACATTTGCCCCTGAAGATAGGTCTCCTGCTCTCACTCGACTTTTGAACCGAAACTTTGAGGGATTTGAGGAAGTCTTGCTAGTCAACTACCATTGGAATTAAGGCTTCTCCACAATATTTGCAGCAGGATTTATTTCCCAAGACAGGCCGATTTGACTATGTTTCTGAACGAGATATTTTTGTCATGGATGCAGTTGTATCTGGGAAACCCATCAATCTGCCTAGGATGATGATTTGGTATATTGCAGACTGTAGCGGAAGAAGAAATCGAGCTTACCCTATGGCATGGTTTTGACTAAATTATTTCTTAGCCAAGGGATTGTGTTCAGTGATTGTGAGCCAAAGAAGGAGTTAAGACATACAGATTATTATACTTTGGCTACATTCATCGCATGGGGTTTATTAAGAAAAATGGAAGTTGGGAGAGAAAGACTGTTAGAGAGACTTAGATGCAGAGGCTTCCTTGAGACATTCATCTCCGGAGCCTCCTCAGTGTTCATTATTCCAGAGTTCCTGCTCCTTCAGATCCTACCCCTGCTCCTATTGCTCCTCAGTCTTTCATCTGTAGTTTTTCTGATACTCAGTTAGATCAACTTCGATCTTTATTCAAGTCTGAGTTAAGTGATCAAGAAAAGAGATTGAAAGAAGAATTTAATGATAAGTATATGAACTTAAAAGAAGCATTGTATTCTCTCAGTGATCGAGTTGCATTGATTGAGTCCACTCTCAGCTCATCTACCGGTTCCTTAAGTGAAAATTTAAAGAATATCTTTGGAGAGCTTAAGGACATCTGCGGTGACTCGGAGACATACTCCCAATGCAACGCAGAGCTTCAAGAAAAATCTTCTGCTTGTACTTTTGTTGATGAAAAACTAAAAGACTATGTAAGACTTCAATGCGAAGGGATGAAGCAAATTGTAGATCATTTGAATAGAATCACTAGAAGAAATTTTTAAGTTTTCATGTAATCTCTTTTTGATGTAATTTACTTTCAATGCAATGTACAAGTTTACATTTCCATGTACTTTCATTTTGAAGTAATGAGAATGTTTGATGCTTCACTTTTGTCTATTTCAATTGTGAGTACCCTTGAATATCTTTGAATGCTTATGTTTAATTGATATAATTTTGAATATCTCAATACTCAATTGATAACTTAGATGCTGAATGAATTCGAATGAGTTTAATCAATTGATGCTCTGATGCATCTCAACCTTTTTGTTGATTACAAAAAAGGGGGAGAGATTTATATGATTTAATCGTATATGCATCATCTTTTTAATTGCCCTAATTAAATAAGGGGGAGAGAATTAAATAAGAAAAAGATTTCTTAAGTTTTGATTTAAAAATTTTTTGAATTGATTTCATAGGGGGAGCTACCTCATTGAGGGGGAGCCTTTCCATGAACACAAAAGTTGATTTTGGAATCACAAATTTTTCAATTTTATAATGCATATACTCAATGTTTTTGTCATCATCAAAAAGGGGGAGATTGTTGAGAAATTATTGAAACATAATTGCCCCAACTTTATTGATTTTGATGATTTCCAAAAGCCATGAGTATTTTAAAGAAAAATGTTATTTATCAAAAATTGATTATTCAAATTGAAAAATGAACTATTAATATAATGAGTTTTTAAAAATTAGAGTTTCACTAAAGAATTCAAAAAGGAATTTTAATACATGATCAATGAATTGAAATGTCTTGAATGATAAACGTCATATTTAATGTATTCAAGTCAAATTTATATTTTAAATTTAATTGGGACAAGTTTTAAAGTCAATCAGAACATTTTTCTGATTTTTGTATCGGTCCCGAGCCGACTCAAGGTTTCCGAGTCGACTCCCCAATTTGCCTGAGTTTCTCGAGTCGACGACTTGCGAGACTGAGCGAGCCGACTCCTGCTCAGGCAGAACAGAACCATGTTTTTTGAGCACTTCTCGAGTCGACTCCCCGTTTTCCGAGTCGACTCCCGTCGAGCGACTCCCGATTTTCGCGAGTCGACCCCTTTTTTTTTTTTGGTAATCGACTCGAGCCGACTCCCTCAGCTCGAGTCGACTCCGCGAATTCTGGGCGCGATTTTTAATGACACATCAGCCCCAACGGTAATTTTTGAATAACGGCTATTTTTCCCTGTCTCTAACGGATATATTTTTGCAGATTCTATAAATAGAGGAGTTCTTTCAAATCAAAAAAGAAGAGAAAATCAAAAAGAGAAAAGAATAAATTTGAAAAGAGGGAAAAACAGAGCATTATTGAAAAATCTTTTAGCTCAAAGAGAGTGTTTCAAAAGGAGTGAAATCCAAGTGAAAGATTCGTCTACTCCTTCTCATCATTCCACAAAAGCCAGAAGAAAATCCAAGTGCGTTTCAAAGGTCAAATCGGATTTTCAAAAGAGGAAAAGCTTCAACTCCAAAGTCTTCAACGGTCAAGAATCTAGCTGAGGCGTGATTCAACACTTCTAGAGGAGTTGAAGAGAAGAAGGAGAAAGCCCAAGCATCTACCATCTGCAAAACAATCAGGCTTTTCTAACCTTTTATATTTTGTACTTAATTTGTATATTGCTCAAGGGGAGCACTTTATTGTTCAAACACATCTTTTATTTGTTTGCTGATTCAATCAGTGGATTGAATTAGTGGAGGTTGGTATACCTCGTTGCAAGCCGGAGTGCTTGTGTTGGGTTAGTTGTGAGCCCTAGAAAAACAACGTGTAGGGTTTTGTGCTGGTAAGCCCGAGTTAAAACCAGCTGGGTTCGTTGTGCACCCGGTAAAACAACAAGTTTGAGTTGTGAGCTTGGAAAACAACTCGGCTGTAATCTAGAGAGATTATAGTGTGGACCCAAGTGAATCTTGGGAGTGGACGTAGGTGCTGGTTGCGCCGAACCACTATAAAATTCTTGTGTTTGCCGTGCCTAATTTCTCTATCTCTATCTCTCTTAACTTTGTTTGTGTTTGCTTATTAGTTAATCCTCACTTGCACATCTTGCTAACTAATCAATTAAAGTTAAAAAGTCTTAAATTTTTTAAGAACCCAATTCACCCCCCCCCCTCTTGGGTTGCCATCTGGGCCAACACTTCTCCCCCAACGACTGTACCTTAGGACCTGCACGACCCACGAGATGAGAAATCGCGAGTCTATCCGGCGCACTCCGCCCGTCTCGATCTCGGCATCGGTCTCGGCGTCGGCCTCGGCAGCAGAGGCTGACAAGCGTCCGCTTGCTGCAAGGAATTCCATGTGACTTTACCAAGATCACGAACGGTCACCAAATATGATGAACCGGCAATTACTAAGGTCACGGATGGTTTCTAAAAAATTAAGAGGCATACTTATTACATACGTTATTACTCGGCTGTTACGAGTGAAGGGTAAGAGGGACCCCGAACAGGTATATAAAGACCCCAATCCCCCAACGTGGAGGGGGAGGAAGAAACTCAATCTCTACTTTCTCATCAAAAAAATCTACTGTTCTATAAGTCACTAACTTGGATGTCGGAGGGTCCCACCGGAATCACCGGTCTGGGACTTTTCTTGCAGGCCCCCGAAAGGAGCCCCCGAAAGGAGACGGTGACCCTTCTACATCCTCGAAGGTCTGCAGAGACCCCAGCTCGCCCGACGCTCATCAAAAGTGATTTGGCAGCAACAGCCCCATCAATAAAGGCTACCCTTTGGGTTTCTAAAGGACCTGAGCCAGGTCAAAGTGCCCTCAGGTCACCCTCCGGGGTTAAAGGCTCTCGAGCATGGTCCTTCCACAGTGACTCTCGGGTCACCCTTCGGGGTCTCAAAAGGACCCTAAGCTAGGTCAAAGTGCCCTCAGGTCACCCTCCGGGGTTAAAGGCTCCCGAGCATGGTCCTTCCATAGCGACTCTCGGATCACCCTTCGGGGTCTCAAAAAGGACCCTAAGCCAGGTCAAAGTGCCCTCAGGTCACCCTCCGGGGTTAAAGGCTCCCGACCGGGTCGCCCTTCGGGGCTTCAAAAGGACATCGGCAGCCCAAAAGACACAGACACCCCAGACCGGCACGAGAAACCTCTGGAGGTTCAAGTCTTGTGCTCTAGGCGGCCCCGAGTCAAACTCCCGGATCGGCACGAGAAACCCCCAAGGCAAGTATGATAGGCCCCTAGCCGGCCCTCGAGCTGGCCTAGGCGGCCACATCTATGTTAGGCCCCTAGCCGGCCCTCGAGCTGGCCTAGGCGGCCACATCTATGTTAGGCCCCTAGCCGGCCCTCGGGCTAGCCTAGGCGGCCACATCTATGTTAGGCCCCTAGCCGGCCCTCGAGCTGGCCTAGGCGGCCACATCTATGTTAGGCCCCTAGCTGGCCCTCGGGCTAGCCTAGGCGGCCACAAGTATGATAGGCCCTTAGCCGGCCCTCGAGCTGGTCCTAGGTGGCCACATCTATGTTAGGCCCCTAGCCGACCCTCGGGTTGGCCTAGGCGGCCACAAGTATGTTAGGCCCCTAGCCGGCCCTCGGGCTGGCCTAGGCGGCCACAAGTATGATAGGCCCCTAGCCGGCCCTCGAGCTGGTCCTAGGCGGCCACATCTATGTTAGGCCCCTAGCCGGCCCTCGGGCTGGCCTAGGCGGCCACAAGTATTTTAGGCCCCTAGCCGGCCCTCGGGCTGGCCTAGGCGGCCACAAGTATGATAGGCCCTAGCCGGCCCTTGAGCTGGTCCTAGGCGGTCACATCTATATTAGGCCCCTAGCCGACCCTCGGGCTGGCCTAGGTGGCCACATCTATGTTAGGCCCCTAGCCGGCCCTCTGGCTGGCCTAGGCGGCCACAAGTATGATAGGCCCCTAGCCGGCCATCGGGCTGGCCTAGGCGGCCACAAGTATGATAGGCCCCTAGCTGGCCCTCAGGCTGGCAAGTATGATAGGCCCCTGGCCGGCCCCGGGCTGGTCCTAGGCAGCCACAGTCATGTTAGGCCTCAACGGTTTAATTGCAGCCTCGTTGGCTCTATCTCTCAGCCTCAGCGGCGTTAGTGCAGCTACATCAGCTCTATTTTTTCCTTGCCAACTAATTGACGAGCGTCTCCCCCCAATAAAAATTGGGCGTACACTGCTTTAAGTGGCAGGCGCAAGGTGGCATCTTCGGCGACCTTCCTAAACGGCTTAGTTCCTAGGCTCCCTCGCTGGCCTACTAGATTTTCTCTTCAAGGACGCTGTGGGCGTTTAATTCTGTTCGCAGCTTTGCTCCAAGCTGCAACAAGTATCTCGTCATAATGAAGAAAGAGAATAGAAAGGAAAAAGGGCCATTTCACGTGCGATGGTTCTCCGAAAGGCCACATTCAGTCATTAATGGCCGGTAGTCAAATCCAGCATTTAATGGTGTCACAATGACTTGGCCAGCATTTATTGGAATGGGAAGAGAGGAAAAGGTCCTAGTCGGCCCCGCCGCGGCACTCCTGCTCGACAGCTTTGCCGCGCACTCCCGCTCGATAGCTTCGCCCCAGAACTTTCGTTCGGCTTCACAGCCATATTATATCTTTCACACAAAAGCCCTGCACCAGCCAAGCACGAAGACCGACACCCGTCAGCGGATAAAGCCCTGCACCAGCCAGGCATAAAGCCTCGCATCAGGCGAGGATCAGCCACTTGAGAGGTAACGCCCCTTTCGCCTTGCTGGGGTGGACCCGCTTCGTCTCAGGGCAAGGGGGCATATGATGTGGCTGATCCAACACCGTTAGAGAACCGTGAAGGAAGGAAACCGACGGAGCCCCTTTTTTTTCATCAAAGGGCCCTTCGACCACAGTAGCGTTTATGGCCTTATAAAGCCACGCGCAGCCGAGAGCTCCAAGGCCAATGGCTCCATGATCGGCGGCCCCGGCATAAGCCAGGCGGCCCCGGCATAACCCAGCCGGCCCCAGCATCTTTCTAGCCGGCCCCGGCCTGTCCAAGCCAGGCGGCCCCGACATCTTCCTAGGCGGCCCGGGCATAACCCAGGCGGCTCCGACATCTTCCTAGCCGGCCCCGGCCTATCCAAGCCAGGCGGCCCCGGCACCTCCAAGCCAGGCGGCCTCAGCATCTTCCTAGCCGGCCCTGGCCTTTCCAAGCCAAGCGGCCCCGGCATAACCCAGGCGGCCCCGGCATCTTCCTAGTCGGCCCCGGCCTGTCCAAGCCAGGCGGCCCCGGCACCTCCAAGCCAGGCGGCCCTGGCATCTTCCTAGGCGATTGCCGGCTTGCCACGTGTTTCTTTAAAATCACGTTAAAATTTGAACTCATCCGATGCTGCACCACGAGTGCGTGTGGGTGTGCTTTTGGGGATTTTCCTGTTCGAAGAGATGTTTTCTTGGACACACATGGGTTGCTTAAAGTGGCAAGGCGGAATCGAAGAATAATATATATTAAAAATTACACATCGTAAAATAGTTAGGTAGCGTTTGGCAGAAAAAAATTATTCTTAAATAAGTGTATAAAGTAAAAAAAAAATTTTTGTGGGATATTGTCTGACTATTTCATTGTTTATAGCAAATGCAAAAAAAAAAAAAAAAATTATAGGATAATTCTTCGTTATTTCCTCTAATTGTATTTGATTAAAGAAATAGAAGGAGATGTTCCTACAATTTTTTTATTAAATTTTAAACTATCCTTATATTTTTTAATACAGCAATTAATTTGGACCGTTTGATTTAAAATTAAACGATTGATAAAATACTGATATAAGCAAATCAAAAGTAACCATACTTCATATCACATTAATAAGTCTTAAACCAATACCCGCACGCTGATAGAGGATCCATACAACCTGACAATCCTTGATACTATTAAGTAAACTTATTCAGACCCATAAAAGCCCCTACTCATCAGCATCACCACCACCACGAAGGCGTAGGACAAGATGGAGAGAGTGGACCATCATCAGGATGCACAGCAAATGGATTAATCTGAAACATAGCAGAAAACAAAATCAGAAATAGAAACAACCAACAGATTAACACGTTTTGGAAGCACAGCGAGCACAATGGCCTATCTGGTGGCAATGGAATTCTATCTTTGGCAACCTATGGTTAAGCAAACAAAAAACATGATTGAGAAAGCACACCACATCTTTCATCCTTGGCTCAAGAAGGCATTATCAGCTATTATTTTTTGACGATTACAATTTGCATGCATTCAAGTCAAAAAATGCTATGAGTCTGCCTAACATCATGGCCATAGGGTATCAAACATATGCTTCGCAACTGTTGCATTTAGAAATGCCCTCCAAATCATGATACCATAGCCCATACATTCAGCATCAAAACAAATAGAAAGTCCCTATCAACATTGCCAAATTGAATTGAATATACTAAAAATAATATCACAGCACACACATGCAAAATTATTTAGAATCATATGAACATGGCAACATTGGTAGGTCGGAATCGGTTGCCCACGATATATGGCAACATTGGCAACCTGCATATAGAATTTGCATGAAAATATATAGCCGAAAGCATAAAGTCATCACATGAAAATATCTAATATGATTTGTTGATGATAATTTAAGAACATTACAATTTCAGAAGTCTAAACTAATTGGCACTGAGTCATCAATCATATCTGAAATACGAGTGCGAACAACAAGTAGCAGTTTTCACTTCATCAAACGACATAGAGCAAATCCGATAAGAAATCCTAAAATGAAAGGGAAGTTCCCATATAGGACCATTAAAATAGGCTTCATTCCACCCAAATTTATAATTAGCTTCAGTTTATTTAAAATAAATGCAAATGTAATAAACATGGATTGATTTGCTTGCCGAGATTACACTGTCCCACTGTTCATTAGTATTGACTAGGATTTATCTCTTCGAGTCCCAACTTCAACCAAATAAAGTCGCCAAGTAATAATATTGGCAAAATAATTTTCTCAAATTCTTCATTCTATTTTGCATATTCTGAACACTGTAGTTGTTTTTAGCCTCCATATTGAATCGATTTATAACCCGAAGGAGTGCGGGCTTGGTAAATGTGTTTTCTATTGTACCACCGCTAAGAAACTCCTCCTTTAGCAATCTTAACAAGATTTTATCCTTTTCATCGGTCCAATTAGTAACCCTAGCAAGGGATGATCCTATTTCATTGTTTTTCGATTTGCCATTTATGATTTTTTTTTTCTTGGTTTAACTATTCGATGAGATACAAGAAAAGAAAATTAAAAGAATGAATATACAATCATCAGTTTGGGGTTTTTTTTTTTTTTGGCCTAACCATTCGATAAGATACAATAAAGAAAAATAAAGAATAAATATGCAATCAATTGATGAAGCTATATCGACTGCTGATTTCATTTCACTTAATGTTGTTAAAATGCAAAAATATGGTCTTTTATGGTTGGTCATGCTTCATCATACTTCCTGTGAAATGGGTCATATGGTCAACAAACCAAAGAAAAAGGTGTAAACAACAAAATATTGGGCACCACCATATGTGAGGGGAAAATACTAGTCACATTGAAAATTTATCACAGACTATTTCTAATTCCGAGACACATCGTTGTCTCACAGACTCCCTTTTTTTCCAGCAGCCTTTGAGATGGTAGATATCTCGTGCATCAACCCGAAAGAATAATTCACACAAATCAAGCTAAAAATTGAGTTGAAAAGCAGCTCAAATGCAGGTTCAAGGGTTCAAACTTAAAATAGGGGTGCCAGAACACTCGAAGGAATGAATTGTAATTAAAAAACCATTATTTCCAGGCTGTTGGGAAAAGCTTGACGGTTGTGTCACAGACTTGAAAGAGAGAATGGGGACAGGAGGGCTTAAGTTACAAATCTACCAGATTGACCACATAATAAGTTACAATACGAGAACCCCTGTTTTGATCACATAACACAATTATTAAACTTCTAAAACCCAAAATATCAAATATATTAGGGCTCACTTAATCTAATGTTGAATGGTCATAGAAAAGATAATTTCAATAACATATATACTGTTTGTATGAAAACAATACAATAAATCATGATCTGCACATCATGCAAATATAAAGAAAAATTGAGGATACAATGAGAGCACTCGACGAGCTGGATGTAGGAGTCGGGGAAAAGCCGGAGGTGCGTAAAGATGGAGGAATCAGAAGAGCTGACAAAGGGGGAAAAAATTTCCGGCAAGCCGGCAAAGAAAATTGAAAGATCCGACATAGGAAAAAAAAAAAATTTGGCCAAGCCGAAGGTAAAAAAAAACCCAGGTAGCCCGAGGAAGGAGATAGCAAGATTAGGAGAGCCGACATAAAACAAAAAAAACAAAAAAAAATCCCGACGAGCTGAAGGAAGGAGCCGAGGGGATCGAAAGGAGGAGATGATAAAATAAACCCCCAAGTAGCTGGAGAAAGGAGACGGCGGGATAGAAAGAACCAACACAAAAAAAACCCACCAGGGTAGAGGTAGGAGACGGCACGATCCAGAGTAGGAGATGGAGAAAAAAAAATCAAAAATTTTTCAAAGAAGCCGGAGGTTGGAGACGGGAGATCAGGAGCAGGAGATCAGGAGGAGAGTTGGAGATCGAAAGGAGAAGGGGAGCGGTCACGATCTGTGACAAAAAAAAAAGGTTTTTTATGATGATTTTCAATTAACCGGTGTAGTTGTGGCTTTTGGGAATAAGGGAGGCTATCTAGAGGATATCCCCTTATCCCCTTTCTCAAATACAGCCTTAGTTTTATATGAACAGTAGCAACAACGGAGTCCAAGGGCCAGCTTTCAAAGCATGAAAGATATATGGATTAATTTTTTTAATACAAATCAAATTTATATGTGTTGTTGCTGGAATCCGTCCTCCGACTCGGATGTGGTCGAGCTTCAGGTTGGGCTCTCTCCTGGGCGGACCTGCAAAACAGTCCTCACGCGAGAGGCGTTGGGGGTAGCCCTCTGCGGAAGACCTCCGACACTCAAGTCAGCGGAGATCAACAACAAACAAATATAGGGAGAATGTTCTCACTGAAGAGTCCCTCCGGGGTGGCCTTTTGGGAGCTCCGAGCAGAGTGTTAATGGCGGAAAGGGATGAGCCAAGATAGAATGAGAGTAGTGCCCTTACCTTAGAGAATCTAGGACTGTGCTATTTATAGGCGATCACCTGATTCTTTGAGCGTATCGTAGGAGGTCTGAAAGTTATTGGGATTCGAGGCTGATTCGAATCAGGCTGTTGTGAGGCCGATGGGATCCGTATCTTGTTAGTTAGAGGATCGACGGCCGAGAGGGCTATTTGGTGCTTTGAGATTCAGCAATCATATAGGTTATAGGCCGTTTCTGGTAGTATAGGCAGGATTGCATATGTGGATCCTCACTCGATCATCATAGTTCCGCAGAGGTAGGTGCCTGAGTGCCTTGGTCGGGCTGAGGCACAAAGAACGGCTTGATCCACCGGAGTATGAAAAGGCTCGGTTTGCCGAAGTATCTGATGACTCGGTCCAATGAGGTATGATAGAGGAGTAAGCTGGGTGTAAGGATGGTTTGATTCCGTAGAGGTGTGGATATCGCTGGGGCAGGCCGAAAGATAGAGATAGCTCGACTAGCGAGCATAGAGATCGCTTGGGCTGGGGCGAGAGATAGAGATAGCTCGGCTAGCGAGGCATAGAGATCGCTCGGGCTGGGGCCAAGAGATAGAGATGTAATCCGTACCCAGGGAGTCCTTGGTTCACCGAGGGGCTAAGGTGCCTCGATCCACCGAGGCATAATGGTTGTTCCATTTCTTGTGGGCACCTCGCAGCGGGTGGAGTCAGAGCTGATCCTAACCCCTTGCACGGTTATCAATGCAATAGCGATTTTTAAAATTCTTCAAAAAGGTCACAAATGAGAAAAATAACACCATAGTGTCTCTTAGAAGTGATCATGGCACTGAATTTAAAAATCATCTATTTGAAAACTTTTGCATAGAAAATGGCATCCATCATAATTTTTCAACACCTAGAACACCACAACAAAATGGAGTAGTTGAAAGGAAAAATAGAACCTTAGAAGACATGGTCCGTACCATGCTATATGAAAGCAACCTACCAAAATACTTTTGGACGGAAGCTATAAACACGGCATATTACATTCTTAATAGAGCTTTGATTAGGCCAATCATTAAGAAAACTCCTTATGAACTATGGAACAATAGAAAATCAAACATAAGCTACTTTCATGCATTTGGTTGTAAATGTTTCATTCATAATAATGGTAAAGATAATCTAGGAAAATTTGATGCAAAATCTGATGAAGGCATTTTCTTAGGATATTCAACATCTAGTAAAGCCTATAGAGTGTTTAACAAGAGAAACTTAATTGTAGAAGAATATATTCATGTAATTTTTGATGAATCTTTAGCATCTAGTTCAGGAAAAATTGATGATGAGGAAGATACAAACATTCTAGAAAGAGACATTGAAAAGTTAAATATTGAAGTATCTTCAGATCATGAACAAGAAGCTAAAGATAATGATTCCCCTAGTGTTGATGTTGTTGATGCAAATTATAATGATGTAGATCTTCCTAGAGATTGGAGATATGCCTACGGTCATCCAAAAGAATTAATTATAGGTGATCCATCTCAAGGAGTAAGAACTAGATCATCAATGAGAAACATCAATAATCATCTTGCATTTGTATCTCAAATTGAACCTAAAACCATTGAAGAGGCAGAAAAAGATAATAATTGGATGTTAGCCATGCAAGAAGAATTAAATCAATTTACTAGGAATAATGTCTGGACTCTTGTAGATAGACCTAAAGATCATTCTGTTATAGGATCAAAATGGGTATTTAGAAATAAATTAGATAAAAATGGCATAGTAATTAGAAACAAAGCTAGATTAGTCGCAAAAGGATATAATCAAGAAGAAGGAATTGATTTTGATGAAACTTTTGCACCTGTAGCTAGACTAGAAGCAATTAGATTATTACTCGCATTTGCATGTCATATGCATATCAATTTATTTCAAATGGATGTTAAAAGCGTATTTTTAAATGGATTTATAAATGAGGAAGTTTTTGTTGAACAACCTCCTGGTTTTGAAGATCATGAATTTCCAAATCATGTTTTTAAATTGCACAAAGCACTATATGGTTTAAAAAAAGCACCTAGAGCTTGGTATGAAAGATTAAGTAAATTTTTGATTGAAAATGACTTTATAAGAGGAAATGTTGATAAAACACTATTTTTGAAAAGAAAAGACAAGGATTTATTAGTAGTACAAATATATGTTGATGATATTGTATTCGGTGCTACTAACAATCTGTTATGTCAAGAATTTGCTAAGTTAATGCAGGGTGAGTTTGAGATGAGCATGATGGGAGAACTCAATTTCTTCCTAGGACTTCAAATCAAGCAAAGCAAAGAGGGAATTTTCATCAATCAAGCAAAATACACAAAAGAACTTCTCAAGAAGTTTGGAATGGAGTCAATCAAACCACTTGGAACACCTATGAGCCCTTCATGCAAATTGGACAAAGATGAAGATGGTAAGAAAGTAGATCAAAAATATTACAGAGGTATGATCGGATCTCTTCTTTACTTAACAGCTAGTAGACCAGATATCATGTTTGCTGTTTGTCTATGCGCTAGATTTCAATCTGAACCTAAAGAATCTCACTTAATTGCTGTAAAAAGAATCTTAAGATATTTAAGTGGAACTAAAAATGTAGGTTTATGGTATTCTAGAGACTCAACATTAAACTTGATTGCATATTCTGATTCCGACTATGCTGGATGTAAATTAGATAGAAAAAGCACAAGTGGTGCATGTCAATTTTTAGGATGTAACTTAATCTCTTGGTTTAGCAAAAAGCAAAATTCGGTTGCATTATCAACTGCTGAAGCAGAATATGTTGCAGCTGGAAGTTGCTGTGCTCAAATCCTTTGGATTAAGAGACAACTTGAAGATTATGGCATAACACTTGATAAAACTCCAATTAGATGTGATAACACAAGTGCAATTAATTTAACTAAAAATCCAATTCAACATTCAAGAACAAAACACATTGAAATTAGATATCACTTTATAAGAGAACATGTAGCTAATAATGAAATTTGTCTTGATTATGTTAATACTGAAGAACAATTAGCTGATATATTTACAAAACCTTTGAGTGAAGAAAGATTTTGTTATCTTAGAGGTGAATTAGGGATTTGTGACCCTTTGGAATGATTTTGAAACTCTAAGGAATGACTATCTAGATTTCTATTAATTTCTTGATATTTCTTTCATAATTTTAAGGACAAATTATCTAGTCATCTGAGCAATTTGTTCCTCATATCCAAAGATTTTTTCAAAATTTTATTGAACCTATTGTGACAAGTTTCAGTTGTTTGAATCTCAGTTATTTTTCTCTGAAACTGTCAGTGGAGTCGACACCTCAGTTTGAGGAGTCGACACCTTGTCTGTGTCGCTCTCGGTCCCTGACCTTGGAGCCGACACCCGTATAAGTGGAGCCGACTCCAGTTCGAGCGCTGACTGTGTTAGCGATTTGGAGTCGACACCCGACTTTGCGGGAGTCGACACCTGGGGGTCCCAAATCGACTTTATTAGGGCAGAGTCGACACCTCGTCATTTCATTTCTTTTCAAATCCTTAACCAAACTCTTCCCAAACTCTCTCAAAGCCTCCCCATCTCTAATTCCACCCTATTCAAGCCTTCCTAAGGATCTAATGGCACCTAAGAGGAGAGGATCAGTGCTTGGAGTGCCCGTAGCAACCGAAAACGATCGGCGAGACGACCCGTGCGCGAGCCGTCTCCGAGTGATTCCTCTTCAACTGCTTCGGACAATCCAGACCCTTCATCTCCTCAGGTAGATACCCTAGCAGGGAGAGTGATAACAATGGGTAGGAAAGTTGATTTCGAGTTCTTTCAATCCGAGGGCTTCTCTATTGGGAATCAAATCAAGGAACTAGGCTGGGATAAAGTGTGTTCTCTAGATGTTCCTACATATCCAGCTCTTGTCAAGGAATTCTATTTCAATCTGTCGAGAGGTGATGGTGGAATCGTGAGCTCAGTCAGAGGTAAAAGGATCCATCTCACTTTTCAGAAATTAGGAAACCTCCTTAGCATTCCCATTACTGGATTAGTTGCCGACATCCACAGTGAGAGGTCAGCCGCTCTATCGAGGATGTTAGGGAGAGAAGTTACAGAATTTGAGGAGATTAGGGCTAACCAACTGCCCTTGGAATTAAGATTACTTCACAATATTTGCAGTAGAATATTATTTCCAAAAACGTCGATTTGAGTATGTCTCCGAGCGAGACATTGTTGTGATGGACAGTGTGTTGACCAGTCAACCCATAAATTTAGCTGCAATGATGATATTTTATATGGCTGAGGCTGGAGGGAAAAGAAGATCATCCTTACCCTACGGCATGGTGCTAACTATGGTTTTCAGGAGCCAAGGTGTTGTGATATTAGACAATGAACCTTCTAAGAATCTCAGGCATACTGATTACTACAGTTTGGCCACCTTGCATCGGATGGGATTTGTTAAGGTCAACGGGCAATGGGAAAGGAAAGGCAGCTTGGATGAGAGAGCCCCTGAACCTAGACCTTCTGCATCTTTTGAGGCTGGACCATCTGTGAGGGTTCCCTCTCCGCAGCCTAGCAGTCCTGTTCCTGCCCCTGCACCCGCTCAAGTTCATGTTCAGTCATCCACTTCATCAGTTGGTTTTTCAGACCTTCAATTGGAGCAACTCAAAGGATTGCTTGCTGCTCAGAAGGATGAATTGAAGACTGAGTTTGATAATAAGTTTATGAATCTTAAAGAAACCCTTTATTCCCTGGATGATCGCATTGGCAAAATAGAATCAACTCTTAGTTCATCTGCGGATTCCTTAAGTAATGATCTGAAAAATATATTTGAAGAACTTAAAGATATCTGGAGATTCTGAGACCTACTCCAAGTGCAATGCCGAGCTTCAAGATAAAATCATGACTGCTTGCTCTTTTGTTGATAGAAGATTGAAAGAATTTGTAGGGACTCAAAGTGAAGGAATGCAAAGGATTTTAGATCATTTAACAAGAATCATTAGAACCAATTTGTAATTTTCATGTAATGAAGTCTAAGTTTTTTTTTAATGAGATATGTTGTTTGATGTTTGAAATGAAAGTTTAGTTTTTGATGTAATGAAAGTACAGTTTCTTTTTGTAATACTTGACCTTTGATGAAATGAAATTATCTTTTAATCTATCAATTTTATCATTTGACTTAACTCTTCTAACCTTTTTGTTGATTACAAAAAAGGGGAGAAAGTTATGTCGTATATGCATTGATTAGTTATGCTTTGATTGGCATTTTATTTAATTGGTATCAAGTGATTGGTATCAAGTGATTTTGATTGGTATCAAGTGATTTTAATGCATTAATTCAATAAGCCTAAGTGACAATTGATATACTGAATTCTAAGTATCCAACACTAAAATGTAGAGCAAAAGGAAAAACAACTGCTAAATTGAACTTCATAGGGGGAGCTACCTTATTCAGGGGGAGCTTACTTGTGAGGATCACTTTTTTAAAATTTTGATTTAAGAATCCTATGCATATACTCAATGTTTTTATAATCATCAAAAAGGGGGAGATTGTTGACCCAATTATTGATTTTGATGATTAATAAAGGAATTGAGTATATTTATTTGATTACTAATAGATTTGATAAGTGTTTCAGGGCTTAAAAATATTTGATTGATTTAAAGGCATTAAGAAACGTGTTTTGAATCAATTGCAAAATATAAGTTTCAAAGTTTCAGAGCCTGGAGTCGACACCTAGGAATGCTGGAGCCGACCCCATGGCCAGTCAAATATTCTTCTGATTTTTGATACGGTTCGGAGCCGACACCTAGAGTTTCGGAGCCGACACCCAGAGTTTCGGAGTCGACACTTACAGTGTCTGGAGCCGACTCCGATGCGGGGACAGAACGCTTGATTTTTGACTACCTCGGAGCCGACACTTACAGTCTTTTGGAGCCGACACCTGACTATGGCGAGCCGACACCTAACTTTTTCGAGCCGACTCCTCGACGAACTCAGAACTTTCTATTTTTGGATAAACGACTTGGAGCCGACACCTGAAAAGTTGGAGCCGACTCCAACCTATCTGGAACGAAATTTTAAAATGCCAGATC
The DNA here is from genome assembly GCA_900491605.1 of Calamus simplicifolius. NCBI lineage: Eukaryota > Viridiplantae > Streptophyta > Magnoliopsida > Arecales > Arecaceae > Calamus > Calamus simplicifolius. The sequence continues at coordinate 36,914 of UESW01002163.1, forward strand.
AGCTCTAACGGTAATATTTTCTTTTTACCTAACTTCTAACGGATATATTTTGTTTGGAAAAACTTTCCAGGTACATTCCAACGGCTAGTTTTCTCACCAAAAATGGATTAAAGGAAATCTATAAAAGGGGAGAACGCCGTTTGAAAAAAAAAGAAAGAAAAAAAAAAAGAGAGTGCTTTCAAATCAAAAATCCGAGAAGTCTTGAGCCTGAAATCAAGAGAAAAGAGTTCAAACTCAAATCCTTCCACTCCAAAAAGCTCAAAGAGAAATCCAAGGCATTCATATTGAAAAATCGGAGGATTCCCAAAATAGAAGAAAAAGCTCTATTTTTGAGATTTTCTAACTTCTCATCTGCAACATTTGCAACGAATCAAAGCTGAGGCCTGATTCAACATCTTCAAAGAGAAGAGGAAAAGAAGAAAAGAAGAAAAGCTCAAATCCAATCTACTTCAAACAGGCTTTTCTAACCTTATTCCTTTATTTTGAATATTTGCTCATTTGAGGAGCTTTGTATTATTGAAAAACATTATTCTTTCTTGTTTGTGCTAGTTCTATCAAGGGGATTGAACTAGTGGAGGTAGTATACCTCAGGTCAAGCTAGATTAGCTTGAGTTTAGGGTTTTATGCTGTGAGCCCGGAAACCGGCTGGGTTCGTTGTGATCCCTGGGAAACAACAAGTTTTGAGTTGTGATCTTGTAAAACAACTTGACTGTAATCAAGAGGATTATAGTGTGGACCCAAGTGATCTTGGGAGTGGACGTAGGTGTTAGATACACCGAACCACTATAAAACCTTTGTGTTTGTCGTGCTTTGATTATCTTTTTCTCTATCTCTTGGTTGTGTTTAATATTCGCATTGCATTTAATTTATCTATCTCCAAGCACATAGTTTTTAAAAGGTTAAAATTTTTTAAACAACCCAATTCACCCCCCCTCTTGGGTTGCCATCTGGGCCAACACGAGACATAAAGAGCGGCTTGATCCGCCGGAGTATGGAAAGGCTCGATTTGCCGAGGTATCTGATGACTCGGTCCACCGAGGTATGATAGAGGAGTAAGCTGGGCGTAAGGATGGTTTGATACTGCAGAGGTATGGATATCGTTCGGGCAGGCCAAGAGATAGAGATAGCTCGGCTAGCGAGGCATAGAGATCGCTCGGGCTGGGGGCGAGAGATAGAGATAGCTCGGCTAGCGAGAGATAGAGATAGCTCGGCTAGCGAGGCATAGAGATCGCTCAGGCTAGGGCCGAGAGATAGAGATGTAATCCGTACCCAGGGAGTCCTTGGTTTGTCGAGGGGCTAAGGTGCCTTGATCCACCGAGGCATAATGGTTGTTCCATTTCTTGCGGGCACCGCGCAGCGGGTGGAGTCAGAGCTGATCCTAACCCCTTGCACGGTTATCAATGCAATGCGATTTTACCCCTCAACAATATATTTTTAATTTTATATTATTAAATTAAAAATTATATAATTATATAATTTAAATAAAAAAATAAAATAAAATATATGTATTAGATTAAATTACTTTTAAATTTTAGAAAAATTTAATTAGTTTGAAACCATGGATTAAAAACAAATGAAATATTTTTGATTTTTTTAAATATAAAATATACAATCAAATAAAATAATTTTTTTGTGATAGAGGTATCTTATTATGAAAATTACTGCAATAATTTTAAGGAATTAGTAGATTGTTGCTTCCTTTGGGGATTGGGTGTGCACTTCAAAATTTGTTCCATAGTTTGAGGTAAGGTTAAATTTTAATTTTGAGATTGTAAGCCCTAGACATTGAGGATTTGTAATTATTTTTTTCTAGCTTTTTCATTCCATGCTTCCCTATTTATCTTTTCTAGTTGACTTTTCAGGATTCGATACTTTCTTTTCGATCTGAGGCTCCAATATGTTAGATTTTCTTCTACAATTATGGACCATAATAATTATGATCACAAATTTATTTTTTATTATTGACTTCTATGAATTTTGATATCTTATTATTGGGTTTTGGTTACCTCGACAATGATGTTGTATGGGCCATAAATAGTTGTGGTCTATAACCAAAATTATTTTTATTTATTGCCGATGATATGGTCCATAGGGCCACTATAAATTATAGTACATGATCAATTAATAGAACCACTGTCGAATACCTTTTTCTTAAGCAAAGTCTGAATTACATGCAAAATTGATAAACATATATTTTATCTAAGCTAGACTAAGAAGAGCTTCAGTCTACTCATGTCCTTTTTCATTTCTTTGGCTCTAAAAAATATCAGCAAGAGTTTAATGAACTCACATTTAACAAATAAACCTAATATAAAACATATCATATAACTTTAAAAATATAGCATATCATAATATTTATTTTCATATGTCAAAACTTTTATATCATCTTATCATTTGATATTACGTATATTCTTGAAATATGTTATAATCATATTTCATTTTATGTTCAAAAAAATACTCTAAAGTCTTCAAGTCATCATAGTCATAAATCTCTTATTTTATGTCATCAATTATGTTTCATTTGTTTGAAGTCATGTTTCACTTTTTTATATCATTAGCATTTGCATGTCATTTTGTTATGTTTCATTTGTTTCAAGTCATATTTCACTTGTTTTATATCATTAGCATTTGCATGTCATTTTTGTTACAAATACACCATGGTCCTAAGCTAGGAGCACATGTATTCATGTGACAAGACTAGTGCATCACTTTTAATCCTATAAATGGAGGTGTATCCACCATAAATATTCCATATGGAGGTGGATCTCCATATCATGTCATCAAGTCATAGTGGACCATGAATGGCACATTTTATCTTTCAAAATCTTTTTCATTTCATAAATTATTTAGACTAACTTACATAAATGAACATTCATATTATCTAGATTGTACTACTAATAATAATAATATCAAATATATTACTATTTTATAGATGAATATGTCATAACTACTTATTTTGCATTAGTGATATTATTTATAATTAATTTCATTATTATCATGTATACTATTATTACTGTTGCGGCCGACTCACGTATGATGAACGTCGGGCAGGCTGGAATCACTAGGTGCGTAGAAGGGCCGTCGTCTTCCTCCAAGAGCCTTGGTCCTTTGGAAAAGGCCGCCGTTTTCCTCCAAGAACCTGCAAAAAGTCCCGGACCGATGGTTCCGGCGGGGACCCTCCGACGCCCAAGTTAGTGAGTCGTCGAACAGGGATATGATCTTTGTAGAACTGTTCTTCAGCAAGTTTTATTTCTGAGAGAGAGAAAAAGAGAGTCACTTGCATGGAGCTCGGGTCCTCCTTTTATACCTGTTGGGGATCCGTATACCTTAGTCTGTTGGAACCGTCGGATCTGTTCCGTTGTGATGTTTCATCGAACGGTAAGTTGTTGCTGGATAAGGGCCGCTTATAGCGGTAATTGCTGATCAGGCTGACACGCCCGAGCTATCCGGCAGTAGCCCTTAGATCGCCGGATCAGTTGCCTAAGACCAATCCTCGTATGAAGGTCGACACTGGGGGCCGATGCTGGGTGGCAATGCCGGATGCCGGAACTAAAGCTTCAGTACTGGGATTTATTATTAAGGCTAACACCTGTGGCCAATGTTGGAGGCCGCTGCTGATGGCTGACGCTGGGGGCCGACGCTGGAGGCCTACGCCGGGGGCCGGCGCTGGTGGCCGACACTGGCTGTCTGGCTCAAGAGGCCGACGCTGGAGGCCGATGCCGGGGGCCGGCGCTGGTGGCCGACACTAGCTGTCTGGCTCAAGAGGCCGACGCTGGAGACCGACGTCGGAGGCCGGCGCTAGTGGCCGACACTGGCTGTCTGGCTCAAGAGGCCGACGCTGGCTGTCTGGCTCTGAGGCCGACGCTGGCTGTCTGGCTCAAGAGGCCGACGCTGGAGGCCGGTTCCGAAGATCGATGCTGGTGGTTTTGGATTTTGTTGTCACATCATTGCTTTCAGAAATCGTGCAGAAGATAATAATACTCTAGGGGAAACGGCCAGCCGTATCAGATGCCCCCCCGCCCCTGAGATGGGTAAGCGTTTATTTATCCGCGAAAGGGGTGCGAATATCCTCTAGATGGCCGGTTTCCGCATCATTATTTCTCCTTTGTTGGGATTAGGGAGGATTTACCTCGGGCAGCATTATGAAAAGGCGGACGGAATCATTATGATAAGGTTAACTCCCCCTTTTGCTGGTCTTTTCGAGCTTATCGTATTGGCAGGTTTCAAAACGTCTCCCAACTGAAGACGGACGCGTGGTTGGATCGGACGGTGAGGGGGATATTTCGAAATGGCGCTATGATGGAAGATTGCCTTTATCTTCCTCTCTTCCCCATTTCTTCTGCCATTGCCCCCTTTTTGAGTCCGCCAGCGCTTCTGTCTTTCGTTCGTTCTCTCCGTGCCCTGTCTTTGGCTCGCGTTTTTCTTCTCAGGTTAGTTCCTATGGCTTCTTCTCCTTCTTGCTCCATTTCCGGTTCTTGGGGGGGTTCTTCACAGTCTTCTGAATCCCAGTCCATCCAATGGTCCACATCATCTTCTAATCATTCACCAGAGCCACAACCAGTCGATCGTCCCTCAACTGGGATCCGTCCGTCCGGCGGACAAACTTCCGTCAGAACTCGGCCGGCGGTTGCCGGCCCTTCTAGGGTTACCAAGGAGTCCCCCGAAGGGATTGCGTCGGCCATGTCTGCCCAGGACATCGCGAACTTAAGGGCTAGGTACGGCTTCCCTCCGGACCTTCACCTGTTCGTTCCCACCCCTAACGACAGGGCAACCTCTTCCCGTTCCGGGAGGGTTGCCTTGTACGGGGCGTTTTTTAAGGCCAGGCTTCGACTACCGATTCACCCCTTCATCCTTAATCTTCTGGATAGGTACTCCCTGACCCCGTCCCAACTAGTTCCCAACTCCTTTCGAACTATTGTTGGTTTTTTAGTACTCTGTCATCTGCAGGGCATAGAGGCTAGCATTTTCTTGTTCCGCAGCTTCTATACCTTGCGCAAACAGTCGGGGTGGTGGTCTTTCACTCCTATATCCAATAGGATTCTTAGGTTGTGCCTTCCTTCCTCCGTTAAGGGGTGGAAGGACAAGTTTTTCTTCGCGGACGTCAGCGGGGTTCGTGGAAGCTGGGGGGTACCCAATATCGATGCCAACAGGGACGCCTCCATCCTTCCACGAGACCGGATGGCATTTGGGCAGCTCCTGACTGCCGATATTCCTAAGTGTAATAAGCTGATAGCCGAGGAGAATCTTCAACGTGCCGGCTTAATTCCCTCGAGGGTGAGCATTAGTCTACTCGCCTCTCTTCTCTGTTCTTCTCCCTCTCTCTTTTTTTTTTTCTTTTTTTTTTCTTTATTATTTTTTTTTAACTCTCTTGCTTGCGTAGGGATGGCGCCGATATTGCACAAGCTTAAGCAAGTGGCCGCCAAGAAGAGGAAGGCCGCGGGGACTGTGTCCCCTACCGAAGGAAGAGCTGCCACCAAGGTTCCTAGGAGGGCCGACGCCGGGAGGGTTAGTGGCAGAGAGACCGACGCTGGGATGGCCGACACCGGAGGAACTATAGTCGTGAAGCCCCTACGCGCCAAAGTCTCGAAGAAGGGCGGTCCCAAAAGGGCCGTCACTAAAGGGGTCGACGCCCAGGAAGCCAAAGCAGTGGGGCCCGTGCACATATGCGAGGCGGCCCAACCCAAGCCGAGGAACCCGTCATGGAAGACGTGGCGAAGGCCAGGGCCGGCAAGGAGGTGGAGCAAGGCCCGCCGGAGGAATCTCCAGCTCTGGCTCCTCCAATTATTTTACTTGACTTATCTCCTGATGGGAAGACGCCGTCTCCCACGCCTAAAGAAACGGATAAGGCTCCGGCGGCAATGACAGCAACTCCAGTCGCTACCTTGCCCCCTTCGGGGGCGGCAGCTGAAGCGCCCCAGCCCGTTAGGGGGTCGAAGGCGGCAGGCTCCGAGGCGGGATCAGCCTCAGCAGGTCCGATGCCCAGGGAAGGGAGGAGTATCGATCCCTCCTTCCAATCAATGTTGGCGAACCATAGCCGCTGGGCTACACGAGTCATCGAGGAAGCTTCAGTGGCGAAGGTGCAAGAATACCTCCGCGGTCAAGGGTGTGTCACCTTTTTCCGTGAAGCCTCGGTGGCGCACCTTTGGGTGAGTTTTGTGCTATTACTGTCCTTTTTCTGTTCCTCTTTTCTTTCTTTATCTGAATGTTTGTTTTTTTTTTTTTTTTTAGGCCCTGAACTCCCTTGTCGCCCTTAAGGATCTCTGGACCCTGAGCGACACCGCTATTGAACAAGCACGGGAGGAGATGGTCTCCCTTCAAGTGAAAGCTGAAAAGGCGGCGATGGCTCTGGAGGACACCCGGGCCACCCTGACGGGTGAGGTAGAGGTTATTCGGCTTAGAGCCGAAAAAGCTGAATACGCGCTGGAAGTTGCCCAGCGCCGCGCTGCCAACGAGCTGGACAACGCTCAGGTGGCGGAAGAAAAGCAAAAAGCGGCCGAGGAGAAGTTGATGGCGGCCGAGGAGAGCTGGTGGCTATCGAGGAGAAACTAATGGCAGCAGAGCAGGAGGTATGCGTTCTAAAGACCCAGATGAGTTCTACCTTTGCCGAGACCAATGCGGCTAAGGAAGCCACCCGCCAACACATAATTAAAATCGCGGATCTGGAGGCGGTAGTGGTGGAGGCCCAGAGAAGAGCCACCGAGGCGGAAGAGAAGGGGGCCAATGCCATAGAGGATTATAAGAAATCCGCAGCCTTCGATGACGAGGTAGCTGAGTCAGCAGCGTTAGCTTATGACGCCGGCTTCCAAGATTGCAAAAAGAAAGTCCAGGAGCTTTACGACTTGGAAGATATCGAGGAGCTGCAGCCTGACGACGTCCCTGAGGATGGCGCCCCGCCTTCGGATGCCCATTAACAGCTTTTTGTTTTTCTTCCTGTTGGCAATTTTGTAAACTTCATCATCAATGAATATTTTTAATTTCTTTCGATCCTTCTACTTCATTTGTTCGAATTGCTGCGAACTGCCAGTCAATAGGATTATGTATAGTAGGTTACGCTAGATAGGACCATGATGCTGTCCTAAGCATCGACAAGACCGATATTCAGTGGTAGCGCAGATTTTAGTTGCTATTGTAAACATGAGGTGATGGTCCTTGGTGCCAACACATAGTTGGTCTTTACGGCCAACGCTGAGCGTCGGCCTTTCGTGCCAGCGCATGGTTGGTCCTTGACTGTCGGAGCGGATCCGGTCCTTTGCTGCCGACGCTGGTCGCCGGTCTTAGGTGCCAACACGGAGTTGGTCTTTGACTGCCAGAGCGGATCCTGTCTTCTACTGCCGACGCTGGGCGCCGGTCTTAGGTGCCAACGCGGAGTTGATCTTTGACTGCCGGAGCGGATCCGGTCTTTTGCTGCCGACGCTGGGCGCCGGTTATAGGTGCCAACGCGGAGTTGGTCTTGGACTATCGGAGCGGATCCGGTCTTTTGTTGCCGACGCTGGGCGCCGGTCATAGGTGCCAACGCGGAGTTGGTCTTGGACTATCGGAGCGGATCCGGTCTTTTGCTGCCGACGCTGGGCACCGGTCTTAGGTGCCAACGCGGAGTTGGTCTTTGATTGCCGGAGTGAATCCGGTCTTTTGCTGCCGACGCTGGGCGCCGGTCTTAGGTGCCAACGCGGAGTTGGTCTTTGACTGCCAGAGCGGATCCGGTCTTTTGCTGCCGACGCTGGGCGCCGGTCCTAGGTGCCAACGCGGAGTTGGTCTTTGATTGCCGGAGCGGATCCGGTCTTTTGCTGCCGACGCTGGGCACCGGTCTTAGGTGCCAACGCGGAGTTGGTCTTGGACTGCCGGAGTGGATCCGGTCTTTTGCTGCCGACGCTGGGCACCGGTCTTAGGTGCCAACGCGGAGTTGGTCTTTGATTGCCAAGCGGATCCGGTCTTTTATTGCCGATGCTGGGCGCCGGTCTTAGGTGCCAACGCGGAGTCGGTCTTTGACTGCCGGAGCGGATCCGGTCTTTTGCGTCGTAAATTGTCGGCATTCCAAGTTCGAGGGAGCAGCTTCCCGTCTAGCTCTTCGACTTTATACGCCCCATGGTGAAGTACCTCTTTGATACAGTATGGTCCTTCCCATTTTGGTGCCAACTTGCCCCCTTCAGTTGGCTTTGATACTTCAGCCCTTCGTAGGACCAGGTCTCCTGGCCGGAATGTCTTGGCCCGCACCCGAGGGTTTTAGTGTTTGGCCACTCGCTGACGGAACGCTGCCATACGAAGTTGCGCTTGATCTCGCAATTCTTCCACCAGATCCAGATCAGCCCTCAGCTGGTTGGAGTTGCTTTCTTCACGGTATAATTCCATCCGGGGACTAGGAGCTCCTATTTCCACAGGGATGACCGCCTCGGTCCCAAAGACCAGGCTAAAAGGGGTTTCCCCTGTGGATGCTCGCGGGGTTGTGTGGTAGGCCCATAACATGCTGGAAAGTTCTTCCACCCAGCGCCCTTTATAGCTATCTAGCCGAGCCCGGAGCCCTTGTAGGATGATGCGATTGGTCACCTCGGCTGCGCCGTTGGTTTGGGGATGCCCTACGGAGGTGAATCGGTGACGGATGCCTAGGCCCTCGCAGAATTCTCGGAAGGCCGTGTTATCAAACTGTCGGCCGTTGTCTGTAATCAGGGTGTGTGGTAACCCAAACCGACACACCATAGATTTCCAGAAGAAAGCCCTCACTTTGGCCTCCGTGATTTTAACTAGAGCTTCCGCCTCGATCCATTTAGTGAAATGATCGACGGCCACAACTAGGAACTTACGTTGTCCGGAGGCAGGAGGGAAAGGTCCCAGGATGTCCATGCCCCATTGTGCAAAGGGCCACGGTGCAGCCAGGGGGGTCAGCTGGGACGCCGGTTGATGTTGGACATTGGCATGACGCTGGCAGCTGTCACATCTTTTGATGAGTTCAGAGGCGTCCTCTTTCATTGTCAACCAATAATACCCCTGACGTAGAGCTTTGTATGCAAGGGCCCTGCCCCCCAGATGGCTTCCGCATATCCCCTTGTGTATCTCTCGCAAAATATAGTTGGCGTCGGTGGGACCGACACACCTGAGGATAGGGTATGAGAATGACCTTCGGTAAAGCTTTCCTTCCATAAGGAAGAACTTCGGGGCTCATCTTATAAGTTTCCTAGCTTCGGCAGGGTCCTCTGGGAGGATGCCATCAGTAAAGTATTGAACGTAGGCGTCCATCCAGGAGGGCTCCAGCTCCACCGGCAAAGTTTCTCTTGGTACCTCAATGCTTGGGACTTCTAAATGCTCCACATAAGCCTTTCCCAACATCCCGTCAACCGAGGCGGCGAGATGGGATAGGGCATCGGCTCTGGCATTCTCTTGTCGAGGAATGTAGCTGACGCTGAAGTGAGTGAATGGGGAAACCATTGAGTGTACCGCGTCTAAGTAGCGGGCCATGATGGGATCCTTTGCCTCGTACTCCTTTGTAATCTGGCCAGCAACTAGTTGGGAGTCGGTGAAGGCCCTAAGGCGTTTCACCCCAAGCTCCCAAGCCAACCTTACACCGGATAACAAAGCTTCATATTTCGCCTGGTTGTTAGTAGTTGGAAAGAGGAAGCGAAGTGCACATTCAGTCACAACCCCGTCCGAGTTGGCCAAGATGAGGCCTGCTCCGCTCCCTTGAGAGTTAGATGCTCCATCCACGTGGATAACCCACTCATCTTCGCTGGTTCCAAGGGGCTGAATGTCCGTAGGAGGTTCTTCAGGTGGCTCCATTCCCCAAGTACATTCAACCACAAAATCAGCCAGAGCCTGAGACTTCATAGCCGACCGGGGGCGGAAGGATATATCGAACTCCCCCAGCTTGAGGGCCCACCTTGCCAGCCGGCCGGAAGTATCTGGATGAGCCAGAACTGCCTTCAGAGGCTGGTCTGTGATCACCGCGATCGGGTGGGCTTGGAAGTATGGCCGCAATCGCTGGGCAGATACGATCAATGAGAAGACAATTTTCTCCATGTTTGAGTAGCGGGTCTCTGCATCATGAAGTACCTTGCTCGTATAATACACTGGCCTTTGTGTGCCGCTAGTGTCCATACGGACTAGCACGGAGCTAACAGCTTCGGGGGAGGCCGCAAGGTATAGAAGGAGCTCTTCTCCGCTCATCGGCTTGGATAACAGTGGTGGGGTAGATAAGAATGTCTTTAACCCTTCGAACGCCTCTTGGCATTCTTTAGTCCACTCGAACTCGTTGATTCGGCGAAGCGCCTTGAAGAAAGGCAGACACCTTTCAGCAGACTTGGATAGGAAGCGGCTTAGGGCGGCTACTCTTCCTATCAAGCGTTGTACTTCCTTCTTATTGGAAGGAGGCCTCATGTCCAAGATGGCTTGGACTTTGTCTGGGTTTGCTTCGATCCCCCTCCGGGTCACTATGAAACCCAAAAACTTCCCAGCGGTCACCCCGAATGCACATTTGCGAGGGTTTAGCTTCATCTGATACTGACGAAGCCTGTCGAATGTTTCTGCTAGGTCTGTGATGTGGTCCCTGGCCTGAACGCTTTTCGTCAACATGTCATCCACATATACTTCCATGTTACGTCCTATCTGACCTTCAAAGACCTTGTTCATCAACCTTTGGTAAGTAGCTCCCGCATTCTTTAACCCAAAAGGCATTACCCTATAGCAATACAACCCCTTTTCGGTTATGAAGGAGGTAGCTTCTTCATCCACCGGGTTCATCCGGATCTGGTTGTATCCAGAGAAAGCATCCATGAAGCTGAGAACCTCATGGCCGGATGTAGCGTCCACCAGTTGATCGATTCAAGGTAGAGGGAAGCTGTCTTTAGGGCATGCCTTGTTTAGGTCGGTGAAGTCTATGCACATTCTCCAACTTCCATTGCCCTTGTGGACCAGAACCACATTAGCCAACCACTCGGGATAGTGGACCTCCCGAATATGGCCTGCAGCCATTAACTTGCGAATCTCTTCGTCGATGGCTTTCTGCCTGTCCAGAGCGAAGTTTCTCTTTTTCTGTCGGACAGGCCGACACCCCGGCTTGAGGTTAAGTTGGTGGGTGATTACTTCTTCAGGAACGCCCGGCATGTCTGAGGATGACCATGCAAAAATGTCCGTGTTGGCCCGCAGGAAGGTGAGAAGTTGATGACGTACTTCCTCTGGGAGCGATGCCCCCAGCTGAACAGTTCTTGCTGGGTCATCACCCAAGGGGAGGGTTAGAAGGTGTTCTGCCGGTTCTCCCCTTCTTCCCAATTCTCTAGGATCGAGTGACTCCGAGGCTGTCGCTGATTCTGCGCTCAGCGGGCTGGGCGACAGATGGTAGCAAGGCGGAAGTGGGCTTTGCTCCCCCCTCATTTCTCCGATGCCTTCATTGGTGGGAAACTTTACCAATAATCTCTTAGTGGAAATCACGGCATCCAGCAGATTCAGCCCCGGTCTTCCCAAGATGGCGTTATAGGCCAGCGGGACCCGGACCACCAAGAAGTTTATGACCACGGTGCTTTGGCATGGAGGAGTTCCAGCCGTGACCGGGAGAGCAATTTCACCTTCTACGCTCACTGAGTCTCCCATGAAACCCATTAGCGGTGTGGCAATGGGTCGGAGTAGAGACCTTGATAAGTTCATCCGAACAAAAGCGTCATAACTCAAGACGTCCACAGAGCTCCCACTATCAATTAGAATTCTTTTTACAGGGTGTTTAGCTATAGTCATGGACACCACGACGCTGTCGTCATGTTTATTAACTACCCCATCTAGATCCTTTCCGAAGAAAGGTATTACAGAGTCTATTCCCTCTCGCGGTCTCTTCGAACCACCATCTGCTCCCCAAGAGATCATAGCTATGGTCTTTTCCGTTGGGGTATTGTCCACGCCAGCCGGGCGACCTGGGGGCACCGCGGAGCCCGTCGCTGGGAGATTGCCTCTTCGAACAAACTTGCCCAGGTGGCCTTGCTGAACCAGCTCCTCGATGGCCTTTTTCAGATGGTGGCAGTCTTCGGTGTCGTGGCCGTAGTCTCGGTGGTAACGGCAGTAGAACTCCTTGTTGCGGGGACCCCCAGACTTCAAGGGAGTCGGACGCTTGAAATATGGTTCTTCCTCAATCTCCAGCAGGATGTGAGAGATGGGAGCCATGAGAGGAGTGAATTGCTCTTTAGGAACCAGTGCCTGCGGTCGGCGATCTGAGCATCGTGGAGGCTCGGGCTTTCGTGGTTGTGTACCAGCACGGTCAGAAGGCGGTGGTTTATTACTGGGGTTCTTGTCAGCTTCTCTCCTGGAAGAATCTGCTTCGTCAGCACGGATGTACTTCTGTGCTCGGCTCAGAAGCTCGGCGTAGGAGCGCGGAGGCTTCTTATCCAGGGAATAGGCGAATCTGGACGGGCGAAGTCCTCTCTTCAGGGCCAAGGTGGCGACGGAGTCCTCCAGGTTGTATACTTCCAGCGCTGCTTCCTTAAATCGAGCGACGAAATCCTTTAAGGTCTCGCCACTCCTTTGCTGGACAGCAAAAAGGCTATCGGCAACTCGCGGGATCTTTCGACAGGCATCAAAATGAGCCAGGAAGGATCGTTCAAGTTGCCGAAACGAGTTGATGCTGCGGGGGGCAGCCGGGAGTACCACGCGCGCGCCGCCTTACGGAGCGTGGCCGGGAAGGCGACGCATAATAAGGAATCCGTCGCTCCCTGGACCTGCATGAGGACTTTGTAGCTTTCCAGATGGTCCAGGGGGTCCGTCGTTCCATCATATGGATCCAATTGAGGGAGACGAAACTGGGGGGGGACAGGTTCCTCCATGATATGGCGAGACAGCGGGGGGCGATGCTCATACTCCGCTGCATAGGGATCGGCGATCCGATGGCTGAGTTCGTCCAACCGCCGATGGTACTCGTCAAGTCTTTGCTCAGCCCGTCGGGTGGTTCTCCGGGGAGTGTTACCTCGGGATGAGTCGGAAGAAGAAGATTGCCGGCGCAAAGAATGTGCCCGCTTGGCCTCCTTTTCTTCCGGTCGGTGATGGGAACGGCCAGAGCGACGGGAGGGAGACCGTCGCCGCTTTGAGGTCCCTTGGGATGATTCGGAAGAAGAAGATCGCCGGCGCAATGAATGTGCCCGCCTGGACTCCTTTTCTTCCGGTCGGCGGTGGGAGTGACCGAGGCGACGGGAGGGAGACCGTCGCCGCTTCGAGGTCCCTTGGTGACGAGGTTCAGGGGGCGAACGATGAGAGACCTCAGGCGGAGTTCCTCCCTGGTGGGACTGAACTGTTCCTCCCACCCTCCGCCCATCGCAGGGGGTTGAGTCTCAGCAGCCACATGACGCTCTTGCAGCCCCCGGACCATCGTCGTCAGATCCTGGACCTGATGAGCTAGGACATCAAGTCGGTCGGGTTGGCGTGTCGGTGCGAGGGGTGGAGCACGGGGGTTGACCTCCGAATGCTCAACTCGCGGGATGTGCCCGGCTTCTTGGCTGGAGGAGGTCTCTTGCGCTCGCGTGGTCACCATCGCTTCCTTTGCAAAACTGGAGGGGTTCCAGGGAGAAATTTTGACCTGGCTTCTCCCCCTACCTGGCGCGCCAATCTGTTGCGGCCGACTCACGTATGATGAACGTCGGGCAGGCTGGAATCACTGGGTGTGTAGAAGGGCCGTCGTCTTCCTCCAAGAGCCTTGGTCCTTTGGAAAAGGCCGCCGTTTTCCTCCAAGAACCTGCAAAAAGTCCCGGACCGGTGGTTCCGGCGGGGACCCTCCGACGCCCAAGTTAGTGAGTCGTCGAACAGGGATATGATCTTTGTAGAACTGTTCTTCAGCAAGTTCTATTTCTGAGAGAGAGAAAAAGAGAGTCACTTGCATGGAGCTCGGGTCCTCCTTTTATACCTGTTGGGGATCCGTATACCTTGGTCTGTTGGAACCGTCGGATCTGTTCCGTTGTGATGTTTCATCGAACGGTAAGTTGTTGCTGGATAAGGGCCGCTTATAGCGGTAACTGCTGATCAGGCTGACACGCTCGAGCTATCCGGCAGTAGCCCTTAGATCGCGGGGTCAGTTGCCTAAGACCAATCCTCGTATGAAGGTCGACACTGGGGGCCGACGTTGGGTGGCAATGCCGGATGCCGGAACTAAAGCTTCAGTACTGGGATTTATTATTAAGGCCGACACCTGTGGCCAATGTTGGAGGCCGCTGCTGATGGCTGACGCTGGGGGCCGACGCTGGAGGCCTACGCCGGGGGCCGGCGCTGGTGGCCGACACTAGCTGTCTGGCTCAAGAGGCCAACGCTGGAGGCCGACGCCGGGGGCCGGCGCTGGTGGCCGACACTGGCTGTCTGGCTCAAGAGGCCGACGCTGGAGACCGACGCCGGAGGCCGGCGCTGGTGGCCGATACTGGCTGTCTGGCTCAAGAGGCCGACGCTGGCTGTCTGGCTCTGAGGCCGACGCTGGCTGTCTGGCTCAAGAGGCCAACGCTGGAGGCCGGTTCCGAAGACCGATGCTGGTGGTTTTGGGTTTTGTTGTCACATCATTGCTTTCGAAAATCGTGCAGAAGATAATAATACTCCAGAAAAAATGGCCAGCCGTATCAATTACTATTATTATCATTATTTACTTATTTAGTTATTTTTTATTTATTTATTTTTTAAATTATTCAAAATTTATCTAAAATCTAAAAATAATAATATTAAGTTATCAAATGAACAAATTATAGCACCAGAATTCTATATGCATGATAATAGCATATAACTAGCAATATTTAAGCATATATAGATTTTTATTCAAAAACGGTATAATTTAATAATTTATTAAAATCGGTAATAATAAGTGCCTTACTTTTTGTTCCTAATTCATAAGTCTAAATTAACTATTTAAGTTTCTGGCACCTATAATATATATTTTAATTTTTAATTTTTAAAAATCATGTTGTTAGAATAAATTCTATCGTTATACATGTTTAGTTCTAAACCGAACCTGAGGTTTGATTATCTCAATATGTATCACGTAAAATTAAAAAATAAAAATTCTGTTGTAAACTAGAACTATCGCAAATTCATTCTTATATCCCAACATATTGGGCGATGAACAATTTGGACTCCAAAAATTAGGCCCCTTCTCTTTCTCTCTGTCTTGCCCTGTTTTTCCTCTCTTCTTCCTGAACCCATGGCCGACGTCAGCGGCTTCCCCAGGCCAGCCAGTCGCCCTGGTGACCGTTGTCATCGGCGGCCACCTCCTCCCTCCTTTCCCTTCTCTATCCCCCTCTCCCTCTACTTTCTCACCGATAGCACAGCCACCACGGCTCGCTGTCGGTGCAAGGGTGGCTTGGCCAGCCCTCCTCCGGCTGGCCAGTCCCCTCCGAAAGCGCGCTGGTCGGGGCCACCGTCACGGCCCGACAAGCCGGCCGAACCCGACGAGCCGGCGTGTTCGTCCGGCCGCGCCAAGGAAGCCGCACGGCTGCCTGGGCGACCTACCACCGGCCCCTCCCCGCCGGTCATCTAGTCCGGCGGGGACCTGGTGGCTCGTCGGCCACCGACAAATCTTCCTTGATTTTTTTTTTATTTTATAAATTCTCCGCCCACAGAACAGAGTAGTCATTTTCTCTGTCCGTTTTCTAACGATCACCCCCGACAATAGCCAAACCTGCGATCCAGGATAGATCAAGCAAAGAGAAAGAAATGACGAGGGTACCTGCTGGAAGAAGTGGCCGGTGAGGGAAAGATCATCGCCAAAAAAATCACCCCAAGGTTCTCTGTTTCCAGACTAAAACAAGAGAGAAAACGATAGAGGATCAAGTTTATTTTCACTCAAAGCTCCAGTGACTCGAGAATTAATCTTGGAAGATGGAGAACGAAGGTTACCTGATCTTGGATTCACCGAGAGAAGGAGGTGCCTGTGCAAGGTCCAACGGCTCCCCATGATGTTTTAAAATAACAGGGGACACGGTTGCAAGATGACATGAAGAAGAGAAATGGGGAGGGATTTTTAATCCCTCCTTCCTTCTCGTGATGGGGCTTGATGAGCGGAGGAGGCAGCAAAACTCCTCAAGTTTGGTAATGCATCAATAATCATGATCACGATCGTTACGCTAGTGATGCTGTGATCATCATGGGCGTTACAAAGGTATGGTACATGATGCGGGGGAAATCGTTACCGCATCAATAAACGTGCAGGGCAACAAGGGCCAAATTATCTCTTATATGGCTGATCATGCCATATTTAAATTGATTGAAGAAGCTATAATCTAACAGACAATAAGAGTCACTTGTCGGAGGCACCGACGCCAGAGTCAGTCTCGACACTGACATCATAGTCAGTCTTAGTACCAATAACAGAGTTGGTTTTGGCATCAACAACAGAGTCGGTCTTAGTACCAATGCCAAAGTCTCAGCACCGATGCCAAAGTCGGTCTTAGTGCCGATGCTAGAACCGATCTCAGCACCGACACCAGTGTCGACCTCAGTCTCTAGAGTCGGCCTCCCCCAACGAGATCATCAGTAGGCACAGCTCATGCGGCCACCACGACAACCATCTTCATACCTCAGTTTGAGCATCATCGCCATCTCATACCACGTCGAATATTCTGGAAGATGAATCGCCCCGATCATAGAGATTTTGGAATCCCAAAACGAAAGTTGAAACCGAATATAGCGTGTCACCCATGAATAAAATCTTGAATTCTTGATAAGGCATCCATCAGCCCCTCTAACTGTCAATCCCCATAACTGACGAAATTCGAATCGCATCGGCTTTCAACTTCTTGAGATACGCCAGAGAAATCAGGTAACAACCTACCATTTCGATAATCTATAAATACTAAGTCCTAGAACCCCTCGCATGTACGCAATCTAAGGCCAAGAAAACTCTAGCAAAGGCCATTGCTCTCAAGAGGTCATCTCTGAGAGCATCCTTCTACGAGAACCTTCTTCTCTCATCTGTTTGTTAAGAATTTTTACTGACTTGAGCATCAGAGGGTCTTTTGCAGGGACCACCCCCTGTGCTTCCTGCATGAAGACTGCCTTGTAGGTTCACTCGGATGGAAGAGTGCTACCCAAATCCTAACGTGCATCGTCCCCAAGCCGGAGAACGGATTTTGATATCAACAGATTGGTGCAAGAGGAAGGGCCTCAAATCCCATTAAAAATTGTAATCAATGAGACAATATTCCAAACAAGAAAAACATCTTTCTTAATGGCCAACCGAAAGAGAGCAACCATAGATGCTTCTGATCAGGCCACCTCTCAAAGGCCTGATCCTATAAACAACATGACACCGTCACACCCATCACCGATCGAGGTTCCTCCATCTTTAGTAGCTCCGGTCACCCAGGACCAGTTTGCCATGATAGTCCAATAAGTCCAAGCTCTATCATAATTGGTGCAAGGGCTCCATGGTATTCTTCCTCAAGTTGCACCTTCTTAGCAATTTCTTGGTGGAGCTGCTGCACTTGTTTCCACCGCCAGTTCTTCCATCTAACCCACCTGAAGTTGTGAGCCATCTACAACAACCCATTTTTGAGGAGGATGTAGAACCAGCTCCACAGAAGGCTAGAAACAGAACTTTTCCTTGACCTTGTAGGGCCCGTTCTTTGTCTCTAGTCACTTCTCGCCAAGATTCAACACCGCGATCATGATCTCCTCGTCCAGTCTCTCCAACCATCAGAGATGGCAGGATGAAGCAACTCCAGGAGATGGGCCAAGAGTTAGATACTGTCAGATAGGCATCCAATCTCAACCCAAAGTGGAGCAGGGTATGTCGTTCATCGATAGATCATGCAAGAAGTGGTCCTAGCTCACATCAAACTCCATACCATCGAGTCATACCATGGGACCACCAACCCTGATGACCACCTAAGTAGTTTTTGATCTATCATAATGTTTCATGGAGCATCATATGTGATCTTGTGTCGAGCCTTTCCTTCCACTCTATGAGGGCTAGCCAGAATATGGTTCAGCACTCTGAAGCCAAAATCCATCGACTCGTTTGATGAACTAGGCCACTCCTTCACTAGCCAAGTCGTCAACAGCCATCGCCACTGAAGAAGATCTGACTCCCTCTTCAAAGTCAAATAGTGAGAAGGAGAGTCCTTGAGAAGCTTTCTTGTCATTTCAACACGGCCATGCTAGAAGTTGACCACCTCAACCATGAGGTGGCTATGTCCATCCTAACAAGCGGAGTATCGAAAGAGGGGGACTTTTACTTAGCCATGGAGGTCAATTACCCAAAAAACCTCTCTGACATGATGGCCATAGCAGATAAATACGTCAGGATCGAAGAATCAAGAAGGTCAGCCCGAGCCGAACAATCCAAAAAGTTGAAGAAAGGCTTGGAGAAAAACCAACCCACTTACCCTGCAAGCCCACCTTGCCGCCAAAAGGCTCCTTCTCCACCACTAAGGGAGCATACCAGAAGCTCAACGCGGAGATTCAATCAGTTCACCCCACTTACCATGCTATGGTCATAGATTTTGACGGAGATCAAATGACAACTCCTCCGACCGATGCCCCTCTAAGGAAATATGGCTCGAAGGGATATGACAAAATATAGCCGGTATCATCGAGATTACGGTCATGATACTGAGAAATAATGACAGCTTCGGAATGAAATTAAGCAACTCATTCACCAAGGAAGGCTGAAGCGATTTAGAAGAGCCCCAGAGCCAGACAAAAGAGAGGAGCGCCAACCTGAGCTTCGATAGCAGCCTTCGCTGAACCCACCGGCTGCTGGCAACATCAATATGATCGCCATGATCGGATCTTCCCAGGTCAGCCATGATCAGATCTTCCCATGGTCAGCCATGATTGGATCTTTCTAGGGCCACCAAAGAGGGCTCGATCTGAAGGACTCTCATTTTTGGACGAAGACCTTTGAGGGATACAGTATCCCCATGATGATGCATTAGTTGTATCCCTTAACATGAACAATTACGATGAGTTAACATTTTGTACTTTGATGCCTTTGTGCAAATGAATCTATGAGTGGAGGATCTTTGAGCTGTGGACTCTACTCTGATAGGGTTTATCGGCGACACCATCATCCCCAAAGGAATAATTATGCTGGTAGTTCGAGCGGGTGCCTAGCCCTAAGCAACAACCGTCCACACGGACTTCTTAGTGACCAAGCTTCGATCACCGTATAATGCCATCTTTGGTAGGCTCGAACAAATGTCCCTCGGAGCTATGATATCCATACCTCACCTTTCCATGAAGTTTCCTACAAAATGGGGAGTGGGGACAGTCTGAGAAAGCCAAGCTACAGCCTGATATGGCTTCGTCGCCGACCTTCAATCCTAAAGACCCAAGGTCGATGGACTTGATGCTCGAAAAGATTTTGCCGAGCAAAGAGGGGAACCTATCGAAGAGCTTGAGGAAGTGCCACTTGATGAGACTTGGCCTGATCAAACCATAAAGGTCGGATTCTAGATGGAAGAAAAGCCTCGCCAAGACCTGATCAACTTTCTTCGACGAAATGCCGACGTCTTCGCTTGGTTAGCCTCTAACATGCCTGGGATTTGCTCGGATGTCCTAGTCCATTATCTCAACGTGGATGAAGCATTTCAGCCAGTTAAATAAAAGAAGAGGAGCTTCACCCCCGAATGTCAGAAGACCATTGAAGAGGAAGTTGACAAACTCCTTAAGTCAAACTTCATTCGGGAGGAGAACTATCCCAACTGGCTGGCGAATGTCGTCATGATGAAAAAGTCGAAAGACAAATGGAGAATCTGCATCGACTTTACCGACTTCAATAAGGCTTGCCCGAAGGTAGCTTTCCTCTGTCAAGGATCGACCAGCTCATGGATGCTACCTCGAGTCATCAGATACTGATCTTCATGGATGCCTACTTAGGCTACAATCAGATCTGGATGCCACCCGAGGATGAAGAAAAAATAACCTTCATCACTGATAGAGACATCTACTACTACCAAGTCATGTTCTTTGGATTAAACAATGCCGGAGCAACCTATCAGAGGCTGGTCAACAAGGTCTTCAAAGAATAAATTATTTAAAATATGAAGGTTTACATCGATGACATATATGCTGGTGAAAAGCAAGGAGGTGTCCCAGCACATAGACGATCTCACGGAGAACTTTGTAACACTTAGAAGATATCATATGAAACTGAATCTAACCAAGTGCACCTTTGAAGTCAATTCTGAAAAGTTCCTGAGCTTCATGGTCTCTCAGCGAGGAATTGAGGCAAACCCCCAGAAAATCCAAGCTCTTCAGGAGACGGCATCCCCTAGGTTGATCAAAGAGGTGCAACGCCTCATAGGAAGGATAGCAACACTCAACTGTGATGAGGGATGAAGTGAAATGATGCAATATAGGAGGAGATAGTAATAACTAAATAAAAAATAAAGTAAAGTAAGGCTCTATTTTCATGTAAAAGACCAGGAATTTTCATAAAGGGATTTGCATGTTAAACTAGACTTGGATGAGAATCCTTCAAAATAGTAAAGAAAAAGGATCTTTGTGGCTAAAAATCACACAGGCTAGGGCTTAGTTACTCTAATATTTCAGATCAAAAATATTGAAAGAGGGGTACCCAGCCATTAATATATCAGAGATTGAAAGGTTTACTAAAGGATGAAGTTCTTGGATGACAATGAGATTTCTCTAGTTGCAGGACTTCTTGTATCTGTTTCTTGTCACGTAAGACCTTCTTCTTTGAAACCTAGAATTCTCGGGGATCCTACACAAACCAAATTAGAGTTAAGAACATAAAAATTCGGTGAAGTACTAATGAAATGAAGGAAGAGGAAGGGAATGTTGAAATTAAGATGAAGCTTGACGAATTTGAGGTAGCTTGGCCGGCCTTCTTTGTGGAGTCTTCTTGCACCTTGGAAAATGGGATGGGATGGTAGAATGGAATGAAGAATAACTAATGGATCTTGACATGGAGATGACTTTCTTGAAGTAGCTAAGGGCCTCTCACCCACTCCCTCTCGAAGGACATTTGCTAATACAAATGGAAGAAAATAAACTTAACTTTCATTCATCATAAATTATCTTTACAAGAGAGCTTGGAGTAGTATTTATAAGCCTTCAAGGGACTTTTAAAATTTTGAATTACATGGAGCTTTTCATGGAAAGTTGCAACCTAAGCTAGCTATAAGGGTGGAGGGTTGAAACAACTTATAACTAAGCATAAAAAGAGAAGAGAAAAGTGATCGGCTCCTTTGAATTTGAATTCTTCTTGGTGATGTGGCATGTGGTGATGTGGCTTGATGAGGTTGATATGGCATCCAACAATGCTTACTAAAGTGGCATCCATCTTGAATTGATTTGTTGGAGTGGTTGAATGCATCCAATCTTTAAGCTCACTTGCTTACCTTGAACCCAATTCCATACCTCTCTTGGACTCAACTACTAAACTCACTGAATACAACCCAATTTGATCCTTCTTAGACTCAAAAACCCAAATTAAAATAAACCAACTTTAATTACATGACTCAAATTCAAAGAAGTAAAATTATTACTCTATTTATAGGACACATGAAAGAATTAAAGCTATACTGAATTAGATCGAAGCCTTTTTCGAATTTTGGTGTTCATACCAATTCTTCCGGGATGGGATGAACTCAACCCTATCAAGTAAGGACTGGTCTAACTTTGATACCTTTCTAGTAGGCCTGGATCAATTTGTTGCAGATCCTCTCGGATGATCCAGGAATCCTCAGATTCTGGCCTTTCTTACCATCAAACCAGATAACGTTGATAGCCCTTATTTCTGGTGGTAATTGCCTGGTCATCCAAGATACGTTTAATCCTATCTCTCTGCTCTGGTTAAATTACTCGTGGATACTCAGGTAGGGTTTCACTCTATGTTGGCCCAGATGGTAACCCAAGAGGGGGGGTGAATTGGGTTCTTTTAAAAATTTAACAATTAAAACTTAAAACTAATTAAGTTAACTAGCAAATAAATGCAACAATGTAAAGCATAGTGAGAGAGAGAGAGATAGATTCAAGCACGACAAACACAAGAATTTATAATGGTTCGGTGTAACCAACACCTACGTCCACTCCCAAGCACTCTTGGGTCCACATTATAATCACCCAGATTACAATCGAGTTGTTTTACAAGCTCACAACTCTAACTTGTTGTTTTACACGAGGTCACAATGAACCCAGCTGGTTTTCCTGGGTTCATCAGCATAAAACCCAATATAAGCTACACTTAGCTTACCCCGAGGTCAGCAACCTCAACTAATCGGCTCTAAAGGTTCTAGGTGTCGGCTCCAAGTTCTGAACTTAAATAAATTCCATTTAAACTCGGTTCAAAACGGATTCCTAAGTATCATTTGAATAAACAACCAATCTTAATACCTGAAACACTTATCAAATTTATCAGAAACACAATGAATATACTCATGGCTTTTGTTAATCATCAAAATCAATAATTGGGTAAATAATTTCTCAATAATTTTCCAACAATCTCCCCTTTTTGATGATGACAAAACACTGAGTATATGCACAAGCAATTAATGCATAACTACTACTCAATTTAAAATAAAAGTTAAGCTCCCCCTTAATGAGGTAGCTCCCCCTAAATTTGTGCATATGTTAAATTCATTGAATCTTCATACTTATCTTGAATTCATTTGACCAAAATGTATAATTGAAGTATTACTCTTAAGTGTCATTATCTTTATTATCTTCTCCCTATTATACATTCAACTATAACTTTTATGCATATAAAAATATCATTTACTTCTCCCCCTTTTTTGTAATCAACAAAAAGGTTAAGAAGTTGCAAATAGTATAGATCAATGCATTAAACATTAAGTGAATCAAAATTTAATCCAAGTCACTCAATATCAAAGTTCAAAGATAGCAAATATGATATTCATTAGGGTATCAAAACATTACATCATAATTGCTTTCATACATCATTCAACTATAACAAAATGTTGCTTCCATTACATCAAATTCTAATTACATCAAAAAAAAACTTCATTACATCAAAGATTTAAACTAAACTTTAGTACAACAAAAGGTAAATCAAACAACAAAAGCATCAAATTCTAAGACGTTTTCTGAGTTCTTCTAAGAGTTTTTCCATTCCATCACATTGAACTCTGATAAATTCATTTAATCTTCTATCAAAGAATGCAGATGCCACTGTAATTTTCTCATGTAATTCTGTATTGCATTTAGAATATATCTCAGAATCTCCTCCAATTTCTTTGAGCTCCTCAAATATATGCATGAGATCAGTCTTCAAAGCTTCTGAAGAAGATCCAAGGGTGGATTCAATTTTGCTCACTCTATCATCCAGGGAATAAAACATTTCTCTCAAGCTCATAAGACTGTTGTCTAACTCAGTCTTCATCTCTTCTTTATGAGTACTAAATAATTCTTTAAGCTGCTCTATCTGAACACTAGAAAAACTGGCAGAAGGAACAGGCAGTGGTACAGGTGCAGAAACTGGAGTAGGTGCCGGTGGTGGTGATGATCTTCTAGGTTCTGATGATGATGCTTCACTGATGGACCTGCCCCTGATGGTGCAGTGGCACAAGTATCGGCTGCTCTCTCATCCAGATGACCTTTTCTTTCCCATCTGCCATCCACCTTCATGAATCCCATTCTATGCATTGTAGCCAAGCTATAATAATCAGTGTGCCTAAGGTTTTTCATTGGCTCACTATCAGAAATAACAACTCCTTGACTTTTGAATGCCATGGTCAGTACCATTCCATAAGGCAAGGTCGATCTCCTCTTGTTCCCGGCCTCAGCGTCAGCCATGTACCAAATCATCATTCCTGCTAGGTTGATTGGCTAACCCATCAAAATACTGTCCATAATCATTATGTCTCGCTCTGAGACATACTCAAACCTGCCAATTTTGGAAAATATGATCCTACTACATATATTATGCAAAAGTCTAAGCTCAAGGGGCAACTGATTTGCCCTTACTTCCTCAAATTTAGTGAAATCTCTACCTAACATCCTTGACAAAGCCCCAGCCTGGTCACTATGACTGTTAGCAATCAATCCTACAATAGGGATTTCCAAAAGATTACCTATAATTTCGGATGTGAGATATATTCTTCTTCCTCTGACCATACTGACCAATCCTCCATCTCCTCTTGACAAATTAAAATAAAATTCCTTGACTAGAGCTGGATATGTGGGAACATTTAAGGAACATACCTTTTTCCAACCGAGCTCCTTGATTTGTCTCCCAATAGTAAAACCCTCGCTTCAAAAATTTAAAATCCACTTTCCTTCCCATGGTAATGATTTGGCTAGCTAGGGTATCAATTTATGGTAAGGAGGGGCTAGGTATAGCACTAGGAGTGGATGCAATTGAGCTGGAGGATGACTCTGGAGTGGGTTCACGCGCCGGACACCTTATTGTACGCTTCCCTGTCGTCACTCTTCCTCCAAACAATGATCCTCTGCGCTTGGATGCCATTAAGTGCTATGGAGAGGCTAATTTGAGAGATTTAGGGTTTTGGGATGGGTTTGGAAGAGTTTGGGAACGTTAGGAGTGATTTAGAAAAAGATAGGTGTCGACTATGCCCTAAATAGTCAACCTGGGACCACTTGGAGTCAACTCCCGTAAAGCGAGGTGTCGGCTCCAGGTCGCTAACACAGTTAGCGCCCGAAGTGGAGTCGACTCTGGAAAAGCAAGTGTCGGCTCCAAAGTCTCAGACAAAACTGAAGTCGACTCCGATACTAGAGGAGTCGGCTCCAAGACAGTTTCAGAAAAAAAATAAGAGAATTTCAAAGGATCTGAAACTGTCCGGATTGATATCAAATTTTGGCTAAATCAACTTTGGAATGTGATGAATCAAGGGGTTCAAATATCTAGATAAATTATCCTTAAAATTAAAATAAAATTAGAAAAAATGATTGAATTCTAGATAATCATTCCTAGGAGATTTAAAATTCATTCCAATAGATCACAAACTCCTAATTCTCCTCTAAGATAACAAATTAAATCTTTCTTCATTTAGGGGTTTTATAAAATGTCAGCTAATTGTTCGTTAGTACAAACATAATCAAGACAAATGTTATTATTAGCTACATGTTCTCTAATAAAATGATATCTAATTTTAATGTGTTTAGTTATTGAATGTTGGATTAGATCTTAGTTAAATTGATTGCACTAGTGTTATCACATCTAATTGGTGTTTTATTAAGTGTTATACCATAAACTTCAAGTTATCGCTTAATCCAAAGGATTTGAGCACAGCAACTTCCAGCTCCAATATTTTGCCTCAGCAGTAGATAATGCCACCAAATTTTGCATTTTGCTAAACCAAGAGATTAAGTTACTTCCTAAAAATTGGCATGCACCACTTGTACTTTTTTCTATCCAATTTACAACCAGCATAATCAGAATCAGTATAAGCAATCAAATTTAATGTTGAGTCTCTATAATACCATAATCCTACATTTTTTTTCCATTTAGATATCTAAGTATTCTTTTTACTGCAATTAAGTTAGATTCTTTAGGTTCAGATTGATATCGTGCACATAAGCATACTGCAAACATGATATCTGGTCTACTAGCTATTAAATAAAGAAGTGAACCGATCATACCTCTATATATTTTTGATCAACAGGCTTACCATCTTCATCTTTATCTAACTTGCATGAAGGACTCATTGGTGTTCCGAGAGGTTTGACTTATTCCATACCAAACTTCTTAAAATTTTTTTGTGTACTTGTTTGGTTGATGAAGATTCTCTCTTTTTCTTGTTTGATTTGGAGTCCAAGGAAGAAATTGAGTTCTCCCATCATGCTCATCTCGAATTCACCCTGCATTAACTTAGCAAATTCTTGATACAAAAGATTGTTAGTAGCACCGAATACAATATCATCTACATAAATTTGTACTACTAATTAATCTTTATCTTTTCTTTTCAAAAATAGGGTTTTATCAACATTTCCTCTAGAAAAATCATTTTCAATTAGAAATGTGCTTGTTTTAAACCATATAGTGCTTTGTTTAATTTAAAAACATGGTTTGAAAATTCATGATCTTCAAAACTTGAGGGTTGTTCTACATAAACTTCCTCATTTATAAATTGATTTAAAAATGCACTTTTAACATCCATTTGAAATAAGTTAATATTCATATGACATGCAAATGCAAGTAATAGTTAATTGCTTCTAATCTAGCTACAGGTGCAAAGGTTTCATCAAAATCAATTCCTTCTTCTTGATTATATCCTTTTGTAACTAATCTAGCCTTATTTCTAATTACTATACCATTTTCATCTAATTTATTTCTAAATACCCATTTAGATCCTATAACAGAATGACCTTTGGGTCTATCTACTAAGGACCATACATTATTCCTAGTAAATTGATTTTATTCCTCTTGCATAGCTAACATCCAATTATTATCTTTTTCAGTTTCTTCAATGGTTTTAGGTTCTATATGAGATACAAATGCAAGATGATTATTGATGTTCCTCATTGATGATCTAGTTCTTACTCCTTGAGATGGATCTCCTATGATTAAATCCTTAGGATGACCATAAGCATATCTCAAATCTCTAGGCAGATCTACATCATTGCGAGTAGTATCAATAACATCATTCCTAGGTGAGTCATCATCTTTAGCTTCTTATTCATGATCTGAAGATACATCTATATTCAACTTTTTCAATATCTCTTTCAAGCAAAATTGTATCTTCCTCATCATCAATCTTTTCAAAACTTGATGTTAAAGATTCATCAAATACTACATGAATTGATTCTTCTACTATTAAATATTTCTTGTTAAATACTCTATATGCTTTACTAGATGTTGAATAACCTAAAAATATGCCTTCATCAGATTTTGCATCAAACTTTCCAAGATTTTCTTACCATTATTATGAATAAAACATCTACAACCAAATGCATGAAAATAACAATGTTAGGTTTCCTATTATGCCATAGTTCATAGGGAGTTTTCTAAAGAATTGGCCTAATTAAAGCTTTATTAAGGATGTAACATGCCATGTTTATAGCTTCCGCCCAAAAGTACTTTGGGAGTTGGCTTTCACATAGCATGGTACGGGCTATGTCTTCTAAAGTTCTATTTTTTCTTTCTACGACTCCATTTTGTTGTTGTGTTCTAGGTGCAGAAAAATTATGATGAATGCCATTTTCAATATATAAATTTTTAAATTGATGATTTTAAATTTTGTGCCATGAACACTTCTAAGAGACACTATGGTGTTGTTTTTCTAATTTGTGACTTTCTTGAAGAATTTCAGAAATATCAAAAAGTCTCATCCTTGTGAGCCAAAAATACCCAAGTGAATCTAGAATAATCATCTACTATCACAAGACCATATTTCTTTCCTTCTAGACTAGTGGTTCTAGTAGGTCCATAAAGGTCCATGTGAAGTAGCTCTAGTGGCCTAGAAGTGGAAACATATTTTTATATTCGAAAGAATTTTTAGTTTGTTTTCCAAATTGACATGCATGACAAATTCTATTATTTTCAAAATCTAGTTTTGGAAGTCTTTAACTAAATCCATTCTTATTAATTTTAAAATTAAGTGTATGCTTGCATGACCTAATCTACGATGCCATAGCCATCCAATCTCATTTACTTTAGCATTATCAGCAATTAAGCAATGGTTACTAGTAGACAAATTGTCTAAATCAATTAAGTATACATTGCCATTTCTAATACCAACAAATATAGTGCTATTGTCTATGGGATTAGAAACAGTGCAAATAGATGCTTCAAAGGAAACTTTGAAACCTTTATCACATAATTGGCTAATGCTAATTAGATTATACTTTAAACCAACAACATATAAAACATTTTCTATAAAAGTGGATGGAGTTATTTAAATTTTACCAAATCCCATAATTTGGCCTTTGCCATTATCTACAAAAGTAACAACTCCTCCTCTTTTATCTTCAAGGGTGATGAATTGATCCTTATCACCCGTCATGTGCCTTGAGCAGCCACTATCAAGATACCACTTTCGTTTTGATCCTTTGGCCGCAAGACACTCCTGCAAGATGATCAAACTTTCTGTTTAGGTACCCAAGCTTTCTTGGGTCCTTCATGGTTAGTCGAAATAAAAATTATTCCTTTTGGAACCCATATTTTCTTGCCTTTAATATTTAAATATTTATTAGTCTTTCTAAAATTGCATTCATAAGCTTTATGTCCTTTCTTATTACAACAATAACATGAAACATCATTTTTAACTTGTTCTTTTATAAAGAAATTTTTAACAAACTTTTGTTTCATGTTAGGCCTATAACCTAATCATACTTTATCAAATACAGCTCTTTGATTACTTAATAGCAAATTTTTTTCAGAACTATATGTAAATTTATCAACAATATTTTTATTCTTATCAATTTCTTTCTTCAAACTAACATTTTTATTGGAAGTTGATTATTTTTCTTTTATCAAAATTTTATTTTCAGATTTCAGTTTTTTAACTTCATGAGTTAGTTTATCCTTTTCTTTGACAAGGTTTAGATTTTCATTTTTCAAAGATTTGTTTTTAATTCTCAAGCTTTTGAAATCATTGACTAGTTCATTGAAAGCATCATATAACTCATCAAAAGTGAAGTCATCAAAAGAGTTTCAGAACTTACCTCGTTATCGTCGTTTGCCTTGAAGCAAATGTTTGAAACCTCTTTTTGTTCCTTCTTGGAAGAGGATTCTTCGCTATCACTCCATGTTGCAACATATGCCTTCTTCTTCTTCTTGTAACCCTTCTTTAATTGAGGACATTCAGATAAAAAATGCCTCGACTTTTTACATTCATAACATGTCAAGGGTTCTTTTTCCTTTTTTCCTTCTCTTTCTCCCTTTCTCCTTTCATTTTTGTTCCAAACTTTCTCTTGTGGAAGGGTCTCCTTCTTTGCATAAATTTCTTAAATTTCTTAGCTAGGAGAGCTGTCTCATCATATTCCTCTTCTTCTTCACTACTGCTTATTTCATTTTCTGCAGCCTTAAGAGCAATAGTTCTTTTCTTTTTGACCCCTTCCTCTTGATGTTGTTTCATGGTCAGTTCATGGGTCATCAAGGATCCAAGTAGCTCCTCCAAAGGTAGAACATTGAGGTCTTTGGCTTCTTGGATGGCAGTTACTTTCGCTTCCCATGATCTTGGAAGAGACCTAAGTATTTTGCGTACCAATTTAGAGTTAGTATAGTCTTACCAAGACTCTTTAAACCATTTAAAATCTATAAATCTAGTGTACATGCATGTGATAGTTTCATTTTGTTCCATGCTAAACAATTCATATTTGTGCACTAGAATATTAATTTTTGATTCCTTAACTTGATTAGTACCCTCATAGGTAACTTCTAGTCTATCCCAAATTTCTTTAGCAGAAATGCAAGTGGAAATTCTATTAAATTCATTGCATCTAAAGAGTAATATAAAACATTCATGGCTTTTGCATTAAGCTGAGCCATTTTTCTATCGTTCTCATTCCAATCCCTTTTGGATTTAGAAACTATTGAACCATCTACTACGGGTGGGGTGTGCTAGGTCCATTAATGATTACACTCCATAGTTCATAATCTAAAGCTTGAATAAAAATTCTTCCAATAAGAATAATTTGAACCATTAAATAAAGGAGGTCTATTTATGGATTGACCTTCAACAAATAAAGATCCAGCTTGAGCTACCATTTGGATCCTTGACTCTTGATCGTTAGATCAAACTGAAATGAGCACAAGCTATGATACCAATTGTTGGCCCAGATGGCAACCCATGAGGGGGGTGAATTGGGTTCTTTTAAAAATTTAATAATTAAAACTTAAAACCAATTAAGTTAACTAGCAAATAAATGCAACAATATAAAACACAGTAAGAGAGAGAGATAGAGTCAAGCATGACAAACACAATAATTTATAGTGGTTCGGTGTAACCAACACCTACGTCCACTCCCAAGCACTCTTGGGTCCACACTATAATCACCCAGATTACAGTCGAGTTGTTTTACAAGCTCACAACTCTAACTTGTTGTTTTACACGGGATCATAACGAACCCAGCTGGTTTTTTCGGGTTCACCAGCACAAAACCAAATGTAAGCTACACTTAGCTTACCTCGAGGTCAGCAACCTCAACTAATTCAATCCCCTGATTGAATTAGCAACCAATAATTCAATAAATGTTTTACAGCAAATTTAAAGCTCCTAAAATGAGCAAATAAGCAATATAAATAAATAAAGGTTGGAAAAGCTTGATTGAAGCAAGATTGATGTGAGCTTTCTTCTTTTCCTCCTCTCTTTTGACTGGTTGAATCAAGATGTAGCTCTGATTCTTAAAAATGAAGCTTGAAAGAGAACTTAAGGAATTAGGGTTCTTGGCTTTCTCCTTTTTTCTTTGAGAATCCTTTGAACTTGAACTATTTGAAGCTTTTGGATTGTTCTTGAATCTCTCTTGGAATGAGCGTGGACTCAAACATTTTTCTTCCCTCTTTATTTTTAAATTTCTCTCAATTTTTTGCTATTTTCTTGATTTTGCTCTCTCTTTTTTAAATGGATTAATCCCTTCTTTATATAGAGATTAGGTGGGAAAATAGCCGTTACAGAGTAGGTGGATTGCTTCTTCATGCAAAGAGATAGATCCGTTAGGGGTTAGGTGAAGAAAAGTTACTGTTAGAGCTGATCTGGAACATTTGAAAATCATTTCTGACAGTTGGAGTCGGCTCCAACTTTTATGTGTTGGCTCTAGATCGTATTTCCATAAATAGCAAAAAGTTGATTCGATGAGGAGTCGGCTCCGACTTTACAAAGTGTCGATTTCCCTCAGACTGGAGTCGGCTCCCGAAAACTAATGTGTCGACTCCGAGAATGCTCAAAAAACTAAGTCTCTGTTCTCAGGTTGGAGTCGACTCCCAAAATCTATGTGTCGACTCTGACTTCTAAAGCAGAAAATAGCTTCTCTGTATCTCAGGTTGGAGTCGGCTCCACCTATTCATGTGTCGGCTTCGAAACCTCATGTGTCGGCTCCGAAACTCTAGGTGTCGACTTCAAACCGTGCCAAAATTATATAACTGCTCTAAAGGTTCTAGGTGTCGGCTCCAAGTTCTGAACTTAAATAAATTCCATTTAAACTCGGTTCAAAATGGATTCCTAAGTGTTATTTGAATAAGCAACCAATCTTAATACCTGAAACACTTATCAAATTTATCAGAAACACAATGAATATACTCATAGCTTTTGTTAATCATCAAAATCAATAATTGGGTAAATAATTTCTCAATAATTTCCCCAACACTCTCAAAGGCTTGGTAAGGTCCAAAAGGCTCACTAGGAATTAATGCTGGCTCTTTGTATTCTTTCAGATCAGAAATATTAAATATTGAACTAATGTCATAATTTGGTTGTAACTCTAACACATATGTATTAGGTCCAACTCTCTTTAATACTTTAAAAGGTCCAGCTCTTCGGGCATGCAGTTTCTTTATATTTCCCGGTGAGAACCTTTCAGGTCTAAGTTTAACCATTATAGAGTCCCTTATATTGAATTCTTTATTCGTTTATGTGAATTGGCCATATGCTTATAGACTTCATTGCTCATTTGAATTTTCTTACTAATCTCCTTATGCTGCTCCTTAATATGCTGTGCATATGACTCGGTGGACTCAAACATCCATGCATGAGTGGGTAATGGAATGAAGCCGATAGGTTTTCTAGGTTTATACCCATGAACAATCTCAAAGGAACTTTTACCAGTAGTCCTATTGACTGAGCTGTTGTAAGCGAATTCAGCATGAGGTAATAGCATATCCTAGTTTTCTAGACTTTCTCCTATAAGACACCTCAATAAGTTCCCTAGACTTTTGTTTACTACTTTAGTCTGTCCATCAATCTATGGGTGGTAAGCAGTTGAGAAGTTCAGTTTTGTTCCTAATAGATGCCAAAGGGTTTTTCAAAATAACTCATGAAACGACATCCCTATCAGAAATAATGGTCTTAGGTAACCCATGCAATTTGACTACTTGATCGAGAAAAAGCTTGGCTACCCTAGAGGCATCAAAAGTTTGGGAACAGGGTAAAATGGGCCATCTTTGAAAATCTATCGACTACTATAAAGATTGAATCATGTTTCCTAAGGGTCTTGGGCAATTCTAAAATAAAGTCCATGCTAAGATCCTGCCATGGACACTCACGCACAAATAAAGGAGTGTATAACCCGGTGTTCTACCTTTGATGTTTGGCAACAACACACGTCCTACATCGGGCAACAATATTGGCTACATATCTCTTAAGGCCTGGCCAGTAAAATTTCTCCTCAATGGTTAATATGGTCTTATTTCTTCCAAAGTGGCCAGCCAATCCTCCAGCATGAATTTTTCACACTAAGAAATCTCTAATCGATGTTTGTGGGATACAAAGATTATTGTCCTTAAAAAGAAAACCATCATGTAGAGTATAATCGCTAAATAAGCTAGATGGTTGATATTGTAGAGTTTGATGAACTTCACTAAAATCAGGACAATTGGGGTATTCTTCCTTCAACCTATCAAATCCTATGACTTCAGTGCTGACTGATATCAAGCACAAGGATTGACGACTTAGGGCATCAGCTACATGGTTTTTGGTCCCGACGCGGTGTTTCAATACAAAAGTATATGCCTGAATGTACTCTACCCACTTACCATATCTAGGGTTCAATTTCTTCTAAGAATTGAGGAACCGAAATGCTTCATGATCAGAGTAAAGGATAAACTCCTGCAGTAAAAGGTAATGCCTCTAATACCTTAAAGCCAAGACTACCGCATAAAGTTCCTTATCATAGGTGGAGTATTTTAATTTAGCCTCATTTAGCTTTTCACTAAAAAAGGCTACAGGGTGATTCTCTTGGCTCAAAACTCCATCAATACCTACTCCAGAGGCATCACAAGCTACCTCAAAAACCTTAAAAAAATTAGGCAGTCTTAAGATAGGTGCTTCTGTCATCCTCTTCTTAATGTTTAGGAAGGCCTTATCAGCAGCTTTGGTCCATTCAAAATGGCCCTTCCTAATGCAATCCGTGATTGGTGCAACTATGGTGCTAAACTCTCGAATGAATCTTCTATAGAAAGTAGCTAGGCCATGAAAACTTCGTATTTCATGAACATTATTTGGCACATGCCACTCTACAATTGACTTAATCTTCTTGGGGTCAGCAGAAACTCCATCAGGTGTGACAACAAAACCTAAAAAGATGACTCTATTAGTGAGAAAATCATACTTTTTGAAGTTTGCATAGAGACTATTCTTCCTAAGAGCTAAACAGACTTGCTTCAAATGGTCTAAATGATCCTCTGGGTCCTGCTATATATAAGAATGTCATCGAAGTAAACTACGACAAACTTTCCTATAAATAACCATAAGACTTGGTTCATGATTCTTATAAAGGTGCTAGGAGCATTGGACAGTCCGAAAGGCATCACTACCATTCATAAAGACCCTCCTTGGTCTTAAACACAGTCTTCCACTCATCCCCAAGTCTAATCCTAACCTGATGATAGCCACTCTTAAGGTCAATCTTTGAAAATATTGTTGCACTGCCATCATATCAACATATCGCCTAAACGGGGTATAGAAAATCTATACTTAGTTGTGATCTTATTAATGGCACAACTGTCTACACACATCCTTCAAGTGCCATCTTTCTTAGGGGTCAATAATGCGGGTACAACATGGGCTCAAACTTTTCCTAATGAATCCCTTTTGAAGAAGTTCTCCAACTTATTTTTGTAACTCAGCATGCTCATTAGGGTTCATCCTATAATGTGATAGATTTGGTAATGTAGTGCTAAGAACTAAATCTATGGCATGTTGGATATCCCTAAGTAGTGAAAGGTGATCAGGTAGATCTTCAGGGAAGACATCTTGAAACTCCCTTAAATTTTCTTTTACTTTCTGCGGTTGTTCCTTCTGGGGTTGGTTTTGGATTTTCTGGGTTGATAGGATCCAAATTGGTGAACCTTCATTAATTTTCTTTTCTAAGTCTTTATCATTCATCAAATGCAACCCCTGTTTCTTTTCCTTCAAGTTACTAGACCTCTCTTAATGTTGTCTTTGGGTAGAAAAGGGTTTATAACTATCTTCTTTCTATTAAAATTAAAGGAACAAGAATTAGATTGATCGAATAAAGTAGCATCACGATCATATAACCAAGGTCTGCCAAGAATAATGCTACTAACCCCTATTGAAAGTATGTCACACCAAACTTTCTCTAGGTATGACTGGAATTGCACCTGAACTTGACATCTAAATTTGATCGATATCAAAGTGAAATCTATCCAGAAAACCTTATAAGGGTTGGAATGGGAAGCAATGGGTAATCCTAAACTCTTAACAGTATTAGTTGAAATTGCATTGATACAACTCCCACTATCTATAATGATTTTGCATGCTTTTTTTTCTATTTTGACAAAAGTTTGTAGGATGTTAGTCCTACGCCAGTCTTTCAGCTCTTTGGTCTGGGTCAAGATACATCTAACAACTCCTAAAAACTCAGACGAGTCTAAAAATTTTTCATCTCCATCATACTCATCAGCTAGATTCACTTCTGCTTCATAAATCTCTTCCTCCAAATTCTTAATTGATTCATCAACTTCTCCTCTACTTCTCCTATATGCAAGACTCTAGTAGGACATTGACTCGCATAATGTCCTACCTTATGACATTTGAAATAGTGTATGTTTTGAGTATTACTCTTTGGATTTTTGGACTCTTTCTTTTATCAACCTTTTAGACTAAAGGAGTATCGGATATAGATCGGCTAAAGTGAGTTTGGCTTGGATTAGTCCTTTGGCTTAGGGCACTCATCTTATTGGGTTTAGGCCGATAGACAAATGGTACTCTTTAAAATCTTTTGAAGTCCCTAGCTACCTGGTATGCTTGTTCTAAGTCATGAATTTCTCTAAGGAGCAATTCTCTCTGGATCTCTTCCCTTAAATCGGCTCTAAATCTGGATAGGGTTACAGCTTCTGATTCAACAATACTATATCTCATAACATATTCATCAAACTTAGTAATGTATTCCGACATAGGCCTATTCCCTTAACTTAGCCATTGCCATTGGTCCAATAACCTTTGCTTATAGGAAATAGATAGGTACTTCTCCCTAATCTTGATTTTCATGGCTCTTCAAGTACCTATTGGCATGTCTCCTCTTTGCCTATACAGTCGCTCGATATTTTTCTAGTACAATCTAGCTTGTTAGAATAGCCTAAGCTTGGTAAATTTAAACTTTTTGTCCTCTGACATTTCATACCATTCAAAATATTGGTCCATATCTTCCTCCCAATCTATGTACACCTTAGGATTTAGGTCCCCATTAAAAGTAGGTGCATTAAGTTGGATACTCCTAAGGGCTCTTTCATCTTGATCAATGTAGTCATAATGAGGTCTTCTTTGGTGGGGTTCAACATAGGTTCAGGACATTAGACTCTAGAATTCAGGGGAAGCCATATGAGATTCTTCTAAGGAATCAATCCTTTCTTGTATCTGGTCAAACCTAGTATTCAATTGATTATACTGCTCAGTCATAGTCCTCATTAAAGCTTCTAAATTTGGGTCCATAGCTATACTGGGTTGACCTGGATTATGCTAGTATGGGGTCCCTAATCTAATTACCATACAATGCAAATGGACTCGTTCTAGGGTGTGCTAGACCTAGAAGCCCAAACCAGATGTTTAGTCAAGGTGATAATCTAGACTATAGTAACTTTACATCTAGCCAAGTAAGTGTAAGGTTGGTGAAGGTCCCTCGTTGCTTACCTAAGACACAATTAAAATTGGCTAGGTAAATGGACCAGCCCACCTTCCTTCGGGCTCTTATCCCTGAACTACTTGCCGTAGATACCAAATGCACAAGCACACACAGAAAAGATGTCTACACTGACTTGACACTGGTTCAAACCTGACTTTGTGGGTGTCCTTAGCTCACTAGAGAAAATTAGATTACTACTTTCTTTTAGTTAGAGGCTTGGGTTCGCACATGAAGGATTGTAGTTTTTGGGCTAAGAAAAGGTAATGAAATCCTTTCCTTATCTTCTGATGGGAGTGCCCTTAAGATAGCTTATGCAAATGATGACATGCAATAAAGCAATGTTACTACACTAATTAAGAATGTAACTTCAAACAAGTTATAACTAACTAAACAAGAATTTAAAATTTAAATTTTAAATTCTAAGTTTTCTTAGAGGAAAACTTCAAATTTAAAATGTGGCCAAAATTTAGGTGTCTAATATGCTAGAAAGAAAACTTTCATGTAATCATGCAATCACTTGGCACATACATGCAACATTCATCAAGCAAGCATTAGCACATTAAACCTTTAATAAAAGACCACGTTCGGTCCTAGCTCATTATTTCCATAGATGGACAGTATACCTTTTCGGGTTTTAAAAAGTATACCCCGCTCAGGAGGCATGAAACCTAGAATTAAAGTTATGAAAACTTATGCAAATGTTAAAAGAAACCTCAGATCTGAAACCTATTAAAAAGTTTTCAAATCTGGTTTGAATTGGCACGACTTAATTTTAGAGTCTAATATGAGCTAAGATTCACAAGAGTAGGAAAGAACTCCATAAATCCATCCTTAAATGAATGAAATTTTAGCCCTATGTTCTATATGCAAAATTATAGAAAATAGCAAAAAATGCAGAAAATAAAAAAAATGCCCTAACCTACCTGCTCTGATACCAATTTGATGAGGGATGAAGTGAAATGATGCAATATAGGAGTAGATAATAACTAAATAAAAAATGAAGTGAAGCTAGGCTACATTATCATATAAAAGAGCAAATTTTTATGAAGGATTTGCATGTTAAACTAGACTTGGATGAGAATCCTTCAAAAAGTAAAGAGAAAGAATTTTTGTGGCTAAAAAATCATATAGGCTAGGGCTTAGTTACTATAATATTTCATATCAAAAAATATTGAAAGAGGGGTATCCGGCCATTAATATATCAGAGATTGAAAGATTTACACTCAAGGATGAAGTTCTTGGATGACAAGGAGATTTCTCTAGTTGCAAGACTTTTTGTATCTGTTTTTATCACGAAGACCTTCTTTTTTGTAACCTGAAATTTTTGAGGATCCTACACAAACCAAATTAGAGTTAAGAACATAAAAATTGGTGGAGTACTAATGAAATGAAGGAAGAGGAAGGGAAGGTTAAATTAAGATAAAGCTTATCGGATTTGAGGTAGCTTGGCCGGCCTTCTTTGTGGAGTCTTCTTGCACCTTGGAAGATGGGATGGGATGGTAGAATGGAATGAGAATGGCTAATGGATCTTAGCATGGACATGACTTTCTTGAAGTAGCTAAGGGCCTCATACCCACTCCCTCTCGGGGGATATTTGCCAACACAAATAGAAGAAAATAAACTCAACTTTCATTCATCATAAATTGTCTTTATAAGAGATCTTGGAGTAGTATTTATAAGCCTCTAAAAGACTTTTGAAAATTTGAATTACATGGAGCTTTTCATGGAAAGTTGCAACCTAAGCTAGCTATAAGGGTGAAGGGTTGAAACAACTTATAACTAAGCATAAGAAGAGGAGAAAAAAGTGATCGGTTCCTTTGAATTTGAATTCCCCTTGGTGATGTGGCATGTGATGATGTGGCTTAATGAGGTGTATACCAAGAGGTTGACGTAGCATCCAACAATGCTTGCTGAAGTGCATCCACCTTGGATTGATTTATTGGAGTGGTTGAATGCATCCAATCTTCAAACTCACTTGCTTACCTTGAACCCAATTCCATACCTCTCTTGGACTCAACTACTAAACTCACTAAATACAAACCAATTTGACCCTCCTTGGACTCAAGAATCCAAATTAAAATAAACCAACTTTAATTACATGACTCAAATTCAAAGAAATAAAATTATTACTCTATTTACAGGACACATGAAAGAATTAAAGCCATGCTGAATTAGATCGAAGCCTCTTTCAAAGTTTGGTGTCCACACCAAACTGCTTCATCGCCGATCTGCTGAGAAGTGTCTTCCTTTCTTCAAGGTGCTCCACTTAGCTAAAAATTTTCAATGGACTCCAAACTATCAAAAATCTTTCGAGTATCTCAAAAAATACCTCGGCTCACTGCCACTCCTTAGTAGCCCAAAGCTTGAGAAAATATTGTACTTGTACTTGGTAGTCTATGAGAATGTTGTCGAGTCTGTACTGGTCCAAAAGAAAATAAAATCCAAAAGCTGGTCTACTATTTCAGTAAGCTGCTTCGTAATGCTAAAACCAAGTACATCGAATCAAAAAGATAGTGCTGGCATTAGTGGCATCCACCCAAAAGAAGCGTCCCTACTTCCAAGTGCACTCCATAGCAGTCCTGACTGATCAACCAATTATAGCATTTCTTCATCGTCCAAAGGTGTCAGGGAGGATGGCAAGTGGGCCGTCAAGCTGAGCGAATATGATATTCGGAATGAGTCTCGCCCCGTTATCAAGGAACAAGTTTTGGCAAACTTTCTTCTCGAGTGTATGATCCAGAAGATGGGTCAACACCAGAGATTTTGAGCAAGCAAAGACTGAGGCTTTATGGCTGCTCCATGTAGACGAATCCTCCAGCATGAATGGCTCTAGCGTAGACCTAGTCCTTACTAGCCTGGAAGGAGCCATGCTTGAGTACGAGATCCACTTTTCTTTTCCGGTCTTCAACAATGAGGCTGAGTACGAAGCTCTACTTGCTGAACTCTGATCGCCTGCGACCAAAAAGTTAAGAAGTTGAAGTCTACACCGACTCTCAACTGGTAACCTACCACGTGCATGGAGAGTTTGAAGCTTGGGAGCCAAACATGGTTCAATATCTTCAGAAGGTGCGTAATTTATAATCTAACTTCATTGAACTTAAGGTCATCCAGGTTTCAAGGACTAAGAACGCTCGCGCCGACCTTCTCTCGATAGATCTCGAGCAAAAAATTCACTTGGAGGTCCTTGAGAAATCTAGCATTGCATATACCAATCATGTGATGCAAATCGAGGCTAAACCATCTTGGTTCGACCCGATTCTTAAATACATCAAAGACGGATCCCTCTAATGGACAGAAAGGAAGCAAGGAAACTGAAGATGCAAGCATCCCACTATATCCTACACGATGATCAGTTATACAAGCGCTCATTTTCTATGCCACTTCTTAAATGCCTTCGACCATTAGAGGCTGATTATGCTATGCGAAAGTTCATGTGGGTATCTACGACAATCATCTGGGTGGTTGAGCCCTATGTCACAAGGTATTGCACCAAAATATTATTGGCCAACTATGCAGAAGGACTCCGATGATCTCATTCGAGCCTGTGACTCATGCTAACGACATTCCAACATCCAGAGGCTCCATTCTGCACATTTAACACCAATCGCATCCACCTAGCCCTTTGCCAAATGGGGCATGGACATCCTCGGCTCATTCCCTCCAGCCATTGGGCAAAGAAAATTCCTATTCATGGCGATTGACTACTTCACCAAGTAGGTCAAGGTCGAGGCAATCACCCAGATAACTGAAGCCCAAGCTAAAGACTTTGTTTGGAGGTCGATTATCAGTTGGTTTGGTCTTCTGTACACCATAATCACTAACAATGGCCGATAGCTTGACAATCCGAGGTTCCAAAATTCTGTGAAGACCACAGTATCAGCCATCGGCTTACCTTGGTCAGTCACCCACAGACTAATGGCGATAGAAAGTCACAAATTGGACCATTCTACAAGGAATCAAGTCCCGACTCAACAGGGCACAAGACAGATGGACGGACGAACTTCATCACATTCTCTAGCCTATCGAACGATGCAGAGGATCCCCACCGGTGAGACTCCATTTTAGATAGCCTTCGGCACCGAAGCGGTCTTCCCCGTTGAGGTGGGGCTACCTTCGCCACAGTTGAAGGCTACTTGATAGAGTCAAATGATGAGCAGCTTCGAGCCAACCTCGATCTGAAAGAAGAAGTCAGAGATAAAGCTCGAGTTTGAGTGGCTACCTATCAGCAGCGTGTGGCCCGCTACCATTCCTTCCGAGTAAAGGAAAAAGTATTCCTCCCCAGAGACCTTGTGCTATGACAAGCATCAATTTCTAAGCCAACGGAGCAAGAAAAGCTGGCCCCAAACTGGGAAGGCCCCTATCAAGTTGCGAAGGTAATCAAACCCGGCACCTACGAGCTTCAAGATCTTGATGGAAGAGCTATACCTCAAACATGGAATTCAGATAACCTTCGAGTGTATCACTAGTGAAGTACCTCTAAACCGAGCTAGTTTGCTCATTGTAATACAACCTCACTTTTCAATTTGAATATTTCTTATTGAATAATCATGTTCCCTGAGTTGTGGATGAAAGGCAGGTTTTGCCCCATTGATTGACCCACGGGTTCATTTTTCATACCTTGGTAGGGCCAAGTAAAAAATTTTCGAACCTCGGTAGGTCCAAGCAACTTTCTCCATACCTTGATAGGGCCAAGTAAAAAATTCTTCGATCCTCGATAGGGTCGAGCAACTTTCTTCGTACCTTGGTAGGACCAAGTAAAAAATTCTTTGAACCTCGGCAAGGCCAAGCAACTTTCTCCATACCTTGGCAGGGCTAAGTAAAAAAATTCTTCAAACCTCAACAAGGCCGAGCAACTTTCTCCGTACCTAGGCAGGGCCAAATAAAAAAACTTCAATCTTGGAAGGTCGAGCAGCATTCTTCGTACCTTGGTAAGACTAAGTAAAAGACCCTTCGGGCCTCGGCACAGCCAACCGAAGCTTTCTTCAAACCTCGACAGAGCGAGAAACTTTCTCCGTACCTTGGCAGGGCCAAGCAAAAGATCCTTTGAGCCTCAGCACAACCGACTGGAGCTTTTTCCAAACCTTGGCACGACTGAGTCATTTCCGCAACTTGGCAAACCTAAGTAAAATTCTATTTCCAACTTCAGCACAGTCGATCAAAAAATTTTATACATCGGTAAGTCCGGTATTCCCAATTGCTACTGTTAGCCAAGAAAAAAGCTATTTGGGACTCTACTCCCTATGCCCGAACCTATGCTTCAGGGCCGAGTTATCTTCGATGTGGCTGATCAAGCCATGTTCAAATTGACTGATGAAGCTATAGTCTAACAGACAACAAGAGTCACTTGTCGAGGGCATCGATACCAGAGTCAGTCTCAGCACCGATGCCAGAGTCGGTCTTAGTGCCAATGCCAGAGCCGATTTCAGCACCGATGCCAGTGTCGGCCTCGATCTCTAGAGTCAGCCTCCTCTAACGAAATCATCAGTAGGCATAGCTCATGTGGCTACCATGACAACCATCTCCATACCTCGGTTTGAGCATCATCACCACTCATACCACGCTGAATATTCTGGAAGATGAATCGCCCTGATCATAGAGATTTCGGAATCCCAAAACGAAAGTGAAAATCGAATATAGCCTATCACCCATGAATAACTAAATCTTGAATTCTTGATGAGGCATCCATCCACTACAAAAAAATTTAAGAATAGCAATCCTTTTCTTTCAACCCTATTGTAGCATCGAGATGTAGCTGTTTTACCGACGCAGTCTGCCGATGCTTCATAGAAGCATCGGATCTGACCCTAATCCCTTAACTGATCTGCCTCAACCCACCCCCGCCCCCCTTGACGTGCTCCCGATCTTCACCCCCCCCCCCCGAGCTCTCGATATCTCCCGATCTTCCCCCCCCCCCCCCCGAGCTCCCAATCTGCCCCCTAGATCTCCCAATCTCATCTACTCGGATCTTTTCACACCTCTTCTTGCCTACTATCTGTCTCCATCAGAAGGGACCTAGGGTTCTGGCAGTCTTTCTTGATACCGAGATTTTTCGATCGAAGGTGAGGTGCTTTTCATTTTCTTGATCCCAGCTTTCTTTTCTCTCTTCCACTCTCTGCTCCTCTTTCGTTGCTTCTTCTTGGCCCTGAGTATCACCATTTGGGGCGAAGCCTTGCTGGATCAAAGTAGTCATCGCGGTGCAATCGGATGAGACACAGCTACTTCGTCGTCGTCACCGAAGCCTCGTTGTGCTGCCACCACAGAGCCTCTGTCAAAGGGCATCTCTAGCTATGACACCATGCTCTATCAAAGCACAGAGTATCTAATCTTCTACTACCACTCCACCAACCACGAGGGATTGGAAGGCTACAACCATCTCATCCTCGTCATCGTCATCGCACTCTGCGTCACCACCGCAATCACCGGTGCTCTCTCCCCTGCCAGCCTCACCATGGACCTCACCACCGGTGTTTGCATCACTCTCCAAGGCCTGTGGTTCTACCAAACTGCCTTCACCCTCTACAGCCCCATGATGCCCCAGGATTGCTACCTTGATGATGACAACGATATCAAGTGTCCAATGAGAGCGAGGTCCGGGGGGCGCTGCTGGCCAACTTCCAGCTCATTTTTCTAACCTTTCTCTACGTTCTTGGATGCTATGGCATCACTGCGGCGAGGTATGGCCATCCGAATTTGAGGACATTCCATGCCTTTGCTCTGGTCTCCCAAGAAGGTGATAGGAATGGCGAAGTAGTGGCTGCTTAGTGACAAAGAAAAGGTTCGTTGATACTTCCTTGAGCTTTTGCCCTTTTTTTTTAAATCTCTAATT
The DNA here is from genome assembly GCA_900491605.1 of Calamus simplicifolius. Classification (NCBI taxonomy): domain Eukaryota; kingdom Viridiplantae; phylum Streptophyta; class Magnoliopsida; order Arecales; family Arecaceae; genus Calamus; species Calamus simplicifolius. The sequence goes on from UESW01002163.1 coordinate 79,410, forward strand.
TGATCCTAGGATCTTTGAAATGGAATTTTAGTAGACTAAAATGCACTAAAGCCTTGCTTTGAGCTGAATGTGGCATGCGTCATTAAACAAAGGCCAGCCGATTTGATTTGGAGGATGGTAGAATTATTCTTTGAATTATATTGGAACCTTGGAAGTTGGAACTAAATTCAGTCCGATTTTTCCCAGCTTTAATTCGGAGGTATTCCAGTTAATGTCAAATGGTTGCTATACCAATTGTCATAAAGTTTGTGTGAGCAATTTGCATGAGAAAACCCTCTAGGTTTTTAAAGTCGATGCAGGACAGAACATAAGTGTGATGTGAAAAACCTCAAATGGCTATTCTTGTTCTTGATGTTAACTTTTATCCCTAAATTTATGTGATTGCCTTGAGATGAAACAAATATGGTTAGTAGCACCTAAGTTATTAGAGGAATTCAATTCTCCAATGCTCTTAAGTGGGTCTTGTTTGGCTGTTACAAACTGGATCTATGCTAATTGTTTTATCCTTTTCTTTGAGTAATTGTTTTATCCTTCTAACATTAGCTAAATTGATGTTTGGATTCTGTTCCTTGGATCAGGATCTGGAGTTCTTGGAAGCTTGTATTGTAAAATGAAGAACACTTGAATAATATCTGGAAAAATTCAGCTGTGATGGCAGTAGGATGTTTATCCTTAATACTCATTAAGGTTTCTAATTTGTTGTTTTGATGTATTTGCAATGTAAGCATCATAATGAAGAGAATGATAGCAAACAATTGAATTTTCAAGAGAGTCAAATATGTGAATCAGACTCTGTGACCTTCTTGCCTTTGTATATAATATAACGACTGAAAAACTTTTTGCTAGAATTTTCAAGGACCCATGCTTCATGAAAGGGGGTAAGCTCACCTTGGGTGACCCTTCATGAAAAGGTGGTACGCTCACTGTAGTGACTGAATTTCGTTCATCCAATATAAATAGCCAAAACTGAATGAATGGTTCCACCGTTCAGCTCTGCATGAGAAGCTTGATACGTGGCATCATCCAACTCACCTATTCCACACATTTTTCTGGCAAATTTTTTTTCACCCCCAGTTTATCGAGGCTTTTTCATCCCCAGTTTACCAATGCTTTCTTTTTTTCCCCCATTGAAATATATTTTTCGATGCTAACACTACAGGAAAAATCAGAAATAGCGATGCCAATTTAGCAATGCATTTTTGCGTCACTAAATTGTGACCAAATTATGATAACTCAGCGAGAAAAAAAAATAGCGACTCAATTAGCGATGCAATAATAATGCGTCACAATATAGCGACGCATTAGCAACGCAAAAACCAGAAAATAAAAAAAATTTAATATAGCAACGCAGTGATTGCGTCGCTATTTAGCGATGCAATAGCGATGCAAATAACAAAAAAATAAACAAAAGTATAATTTTTAATATAGCGACGCATTAGCGAAAAACCATTTTAATTTAAAAAAATTGTTAATATAGTGATGCAGTATTGCGTCGCTATTTAGCGACGTAATACGACGCATTTAACAAAAAATAAAAAAAAATTAATTTTCAATATAGCGATGCAATAATGCGTCGCTATATTGCGACGCAACTGTTTGCGTCACAATATAGCGACGCATTATTGCATCGCTAAAACCCAAAAATTTTAAAAAATTTATTAATATAGCAACGCAGTGATTGCATTGCTATTTAGCGGCGTAATAGCGACGCAAATACCAAAAAATTAAAAATTTATTTTTTAATATAGCAACACATTAGCGATGCAAAAACCTAAAAAATTAAATAAATTGTTAATATAGTGACGCAACGGTTGCATCGCTATTTAGCGACGCAATAGCGATGCATATACCAAAAAAATAAAAAATTTAATTTTTAATATAATGATGCAAAAACCAAAAAATTAAAAAATAAATCATTAATTTAGCGACGCATATAACAAAAAAATAATTTTTTTCGTGGCCGTGGTCGGCAACCAAGGCCATGGCCTGGCCCAGTAAAATTAAAAAAAAGGGGTTTTTTTTCACAACCCCTCCCGTGAAAAAAAAATAACAAAAAATAAAAGTGGTTCCCCCCTTTCTTGCCGGCCACGGCAGTGTCCGTCGTCGATCATTGCCGATCGGGATCATGGCTTGATTGATCGCAACCGTCGGATTGTCGTAGATCGAATGGATGGCAACCGTCGGATCGATCATCGTCGATCGGATCATGGCTTGGATCGATCGCAACCATCGGATCATCGCCGATCGGATGGATCGCAGCGGTCAGATCGATCATCGTCGATTGGGATCATGGCTTGGATCGATCGCAACCGATCGGATATCGTCGCCGATCGGATGGATAACAATCGTTGAATCGATCATCGTCGATTGGGATCATGGCTTGGATCGATCGCAACCGTCGGATCGTCGCCGATCAGTTGGATCACAATCATCGGATCGATCATCGCCGATCGGGATCATGGGTTCAATCGATCGCAACCGTCGGATATCATCGCCGATCGGATGGATCGCAACCATCGATCGATCATCGCCGATCGGGATCGTGGCTTGGATCGATCGCAACCATCCGATATCGTCGTCGATCGGATGGATCGCAATGGTCGGATCGATCATCACCGATCGGGATCATGGCTTTGATCGATCGCAACCATCGGATCGTCGCTGATCGGATGGATCACAATGGTCGAATCGATCATCGCCGATCGGGATCATGGCTTGGATCGATCGTAACCATCGATTGTCACCGATCGGTTCTATATATAATGGTCGGATCGATCATCCTCGATTGGGATCATGGCTTGGATCACTCGCAACCGTCAGATATCGTCGCCGATCGGATGGATCGCAACGGTCGGATCGATCATCGCTGATCGGGATCATGGCTTTGATCGATCGCAACCATCGAATCGTCGCCGATCAGATGGATGGCAACAGTCGGATCGATCATCGCCGATCGGGATCAAGGCTTGGATCGATCGCAACCGTCGGATCGTCGCTGATTAGTTGGATCACAACCGTCGGATCGATCATCGCCGATCGGGATCATGGGTTTAATCGATCGCAACCGTTGGATATCGTCGTCGATCGGATGGATCACAACCGTCGGATCGATCATCGTAGATCGGGATCATGGCTTAGATCGATCGCAACCATCGGATCGTCGCCGATCGATGGATCGTAGCGGTCGGATCCAAGCTATAATGCATCACAATATTAGTTTATAAATTAATAAATTAATATTACCATGCAACATATTTGCGTCGCAATATTAGTTTTAAATTAATAAACTAATATTAATATTTGTAATATTAAATTAATAAAATAATATCAATATTGCAACGCAGTATAATTGCATCGCAAAATTGCGACGCATAGTGGATGCATCGCAATATTAGTTTGTTAATTTAAAACTAATATTACGACGCATTCATAATGCATTGCGATATTAGTTTCAAATTAACAAACTAATATTGCGACGCATTATGAATGCATCGCAATATTGCGACGCATAATGCCTGTCGCAATATTTGTAATATTAAATTTTTAAACTAATATTGCGACGCATAGCATATGCGTCGCAATATTGCGACGCAAATCAGATGCGTCACTAATTTCTCGCCAAAATGCCTAATGGTGGCAACTTAGCGACGCAATCAGCGATGCATAATTAGCATCGCTGATTAGCGATATTAGCGACGCAATCTTGCATCGCTAATCCTAATTCATAAATCCGTGCGGATCCCCCTCTTCTTCTTCCTCCTCACGAGCCCGAACCCCCCCTCCCGCCTTCTCCTTTCTCGTCCTCCGTCTTCCCCACGTCCGGCGGCTCTCCGACGGCTCTTCGGCACCCGAATCACTCGCCAGGTACTCCTCTCCCTCCCTCTAAAATAAAAAAAAATTAACAGTGGGTGGGGGGGGGAAATCCCCCCCCCCTTCCCGTCTTCTCCGGCCACGGCTGCGACCGTGGCCGGTCGTGGCCTGGCCACAGTGGCCAGGCCACGGGAAAATATTGATTTAACAGGGGGGAACCCCTCCCCCTTTCCCGTCTTCTCCGGCCACGGCCGTGGCCGTGGCCGGTCGTGGCCTGGCCACAGTGGCCAGGCCATGGGAAAATTTAATTTAACAGGGGGAACCCCTCCCCCCCCCGTCTTCTCCGGCCACGGCTGCGGTCGTGGCCGGTCGTGGCCTGGCCACAGTGGCCAAGCCACGGGAAAAAAAAAATTTAATAGCGGGGGGGGGGGTAATCCCCCCCTCCCGTCTTCTCCGGCCACGGTCGCGGCCGTGGCCAGTCGTGGCCTCCACAGTGGCCATGCCACGGGAAAAAATTAATTTTACAGGGGGGAACCCCTCCCCCCCTCCCGTCTTCTCCGGCCACGGCCCCGGCCGTGGCCGTCTGTGGCCTGGCCACGGTGGCCTATGGCCAGGCCACCAAAAAAAATAAAAATAAAAAAAATAGGGATGGGTTTTTTTTATTAAATTAATATAAAAAATAAATTTATTACAAAATATTATTAGTATGCTGTTTAATATTTTAATCTTAATAATTTATTATTTATTGATAAACTATTATAATAAAAAAATTATTTATTACAAAATATTATTCTTTAATATTACAAAATATATTTCATAACCAATTTTACTGATTAAACTATTTAATTATAAATATTAAAAATATTATTAGTATGTTGTTTAATATTTTAATTTTAATAGTTTATTAAAAATATTATTAAAATTAAATTTAGAAAACCCCTATAGTAATATTATTATATTAAATAAATAATATATTACAATAATATTAGAATATAGTATAGTATTATTTTAATATTATATAAAATATTATATTATGTGATATTATAATATAATAATATAATGATTCTATAACATCAATATATTAAACTATTTTGGGTTTAATGAAATTTTAAAATAAATTTGAAATAGTTTTCTTCATGCATGTCTTATTGTTAGAATGTTATTATAAGTTCTTGTTACAACATTAAATTTAAATTATATTCATTTTCACCAATAAAAAATTATTTATAAAACTCATTATAATTAATATAAAATTATGATATCATTCAATATTTGAATTTTGTTATTAAATTAGAAAAATATAATTTATTATCCCTTTAACTTATAATATTCACTTTGATCATAAAAAGTATGTTTATGATAATTAATTTAGGACACTTTATTAATAATATCATATTATAATATATATTAACTTATATTAGTTCATAATATTATAATATAAAATAATAACAATAAATTATGGTATTCTAATAAATAATGGTTGCAATATAACATCAATGTAGTATTTGCTAATTAGTGATTCTGATCGATAGTAAATTAATTAAAGAAATTGCTTTATGATTATTTAGTGCTTATTATGTTTTAAATTAATTCAGTCATAATTGATTAGTGATTTTTATAGTCAGGGTTTAATTTCTCAGTCTATTAAACTATGCATGATAGTTTATTGGTGAACATTTGACATATGTGAGTTCTAATTTTATTGATATTATAATATGATATTTATATATATAATATATATATATGTCTTGATTATTTACATCCTGCTTTAAATTGAATGATGCATTAAATTATGTAATGCTAGAATGAAAGTCTTTGTAGTTTATTTAATTTTCAGCAACAATTAGTAGTTTCAATGATTTATATTTTAGTCTTCACAAGACATTATCTAATGAAGTTTATTACGTATAATTGACAAGAAGTTAAGAATAACAAGCATAAGTTCGATTGTCTTCGGATTTCCATATTATTAATCACAGCACTATAACCTTTAGACCCGTTTGAGAATTTGTAAGACTTAGTCTTGCAAATTCTCAAATTGTCCTGGTGGACAGTTTGAGAATATTTTTTGCGATATGTTAGTCTGCTATTAATCATCGTTGGTTGAGATTGCGGTTTGTATTTGCTCATACGTTCTCCTAGTGTGGCATATATGCCACACATTTAGGAGAACATATGGGGAAATGCTGCTGAAATTTCAACGTAACCGATCGATGATAATTAATAGCAGAATAACATATCACAAAAAATATTCTTGAATGGGATAGGGCCTTACCTTTTAGACATGGAGTGAAGGTGGAATTAATTTAGGACACTTGAATGCTTGTGAAGTCTCATGATTGAAACGGACCGCCTTGCGGCCCGACCCGAACTCAAGCCCTAGCATTAGCCATGAACCTGTGCCTCGGTCCTTGCTAGCACGCCAAGGATCGTAGCCGTGGCCCGCCTTGCAGGGTAGGGACCTTAGTTGTAAAAAAATTGGTTTAGTTATAAATGATTTAAATGGTTGTTATTAACCTTAGTTGTGTAAAAGAAATAATTTAGTTATATATTTAGTAATGCTAATATAGTTTTATAATGTGGTTTCCTTTAATGGTTTACCAGAAATTGTATAAGTCGGTCAAAAATGAGCGGGGCTCGCTCGTGGATGTATGCAAGGATAAAAGATGGCTTGCTAATCCAGATTTTCTGAATGGATTGGAAGAATTTATCGCATTTGCATGTAGCCAACCTGAATGGATGGATGGGCCTAGGATTAGGTGCCCATGCAACTTCACAGGTGTCAGAATAAAGCCTACAGAGATGTTGAAACTGTTAAGGTGCATTTGTGTAAAAAGGGGTTTGTTCCTGATTACGATGTTTGGTACTGTCATGGTGAACCAGAGGAAATTCCAGCAGTTGTTACAAGCCAACAAGTGTCAATTCCCGTAGATGAACCATTTGTGAATTTAAACACATATGAAGAAATGGTGATGAATGCATCGGGTAATGAATTCAATCAGAATACATTTATGGAAGAACCAAATCCAGATGCACAGCAATTTTATGATATGTTGCGTGCTGCAAATCAAGAATTGTATCCTGGTTGTGAGGGTCCATTCCCAGTTGTCTACGGCTGCTCGAATTGTTGAATATTAAGGCAGAACATCGATTATCAGAAAAGGCGTTCAATTCTGTAGCTGGGTTAATCAAGAAATTTTGCCAAATGATAATGTTGTAGCAGACAGTTTTTACTCAACAAAGAAGTTGTTGCGTGGGCTTGGGCTCCCAGTTAATAAGATCGATTGTTGCTTGAACAATTGTATGATATATTGGGGTGAAGACTCAGAGCTGAGATGGTGTAAGATTTGTGGGCAATCGAGGTACAAAAATGGCGAAGGGGGAGCTAGTACAAGTAGGAGGAAAAGTGTGCCTTACAAGAGGATGCATTACTTTCCTCTTACTCCACGCCTGCAGAGATTATACAGATCTGAGGCTACAGCTGCTGATATGAGATGGCATGCCGAACATGAATCTAAAGAGGATGAAATGCGGCATCCATCAGATTCAAAAGCTTGGAAGCATTTCAATGAAAATCATCCTGATTTCGCTGAAGATATAAGGAATGTGAGATTAGGTCTTTGTACCGATGGCTTCCAACCATTTGGTCAAGCGGGGCAACAGTATTCATGTTGGCCTGTGATACTGACTGTATATAACCTTCCTCCATGGAAGTGCATGAAAGATTCTGCAATGTTTTTGACAGTTTTGGTTCCAGGACCATCAAATCCAAAGGAAAAGATTGATGTCTTCCTGCAACCGTTGGTGGCCGAATTGAAAATGTTGTGGGAAACAGGAGTCGTAGCCTACGACATTTCTATGAAACAGAATTTCATCATGAGAGCTGCTTTGATGTGGACAATAAGTGACTTCCCGGCATATGCAATGTTGTCTGGTTGGAGCACTGCTGGACGTCTGGCATGCCCCCATTGCATGTATGATTCGGATGCATTTACATTGCAGAAGAGTGGTAAGCAGTCATGGTTTGATAATCATAGGAAGTTCTTGCCTCCAAATCATCCTTACAGGCGTAACTTGACCGCCTTCCGGAAGAACAAAGCAGTCACAAAATTCGCCGAACCGGTTAGGTCCGGCACGGATATATTTGATACTATAGAGCATTTGGGGTTGAGGTATGCTTGGAACCAGATGCAGATAGAATAAATGGCCGTATATGTAAAGAACATAACTGGAAGAAGAGGAGTATATTTTGGGATTTGCCGTATTGGAGCACAAATCTCATCCGCACAACTTGGATGTTATGCATATCGAGAAAAATTTCTTTGATAACATATTTAACACGGTGCTAAACATCCCGGGAAAAACCAAAGACACTGCAAAGTCAAGAGAAGAACTTAATCAGTATTGCAGAAGAGGTGATTTGAGGAGGAGTGCCGACGGGACCTATCCTAAAGCCTGTTACACTCTTGACAGAAATTCACGAGAAGTTTTATGTAACTGGGTTAGAGGGTTAAAATTTCCAGATGGTTATGCCTCAAATATCGGTAGGTGTGTGGACATGCATAAGCTCAAGTTGTTCGGCATGAAGAGTCACGACTGCCATGTTTTCATGCAACGGTTATTACCTATAGCTTTTCGTGAGTTGCTTCCGCAACATGTCTGGAAGGCATTGACGGAGCTCAGCTTGTTCTTCAAGGAGTTATCTGCCGCAGTCATTACTTCTGCATCCATGGCAAGGCTTGAGGAGTAAATTTCAATTATTTTATGCAAGCTGGAGCGAATATTTCCTCCCAGTTTTTTTGACTCAATGGAGCATTTACCGGTTCACTTGCCATACGAAGCGAGCATAGCTGGTCCCGTGCAGTATCGCTGGATGTATCCTTTCGAGAGGTAAATATATACATCAGTAAGACATGTTGACATTTCAAATATTATTTCATTGCGAGAACATTGGTTTTTTTTTCACCTTTACATATAGGTACCTTAAGAAGTTAAAAAATAATGTGCGTAATAAGGCAAGGGTTGAAGGTTCATATGTAATGCACACTTGGTCGAAGAAGTTTCAGCTTTTGCCTCGCATTACTTTGAGGGTCACGTCCGCACGAGGAGCCGAAATGTTGGTCGTAACGATGACGTATGTGTGGACGAAGGAGAACCTAATGACGGTAGAATATCAGTTTTTAAATGTATCGGCCGTTCATTTGGGGCGCAGAAGTCAAGAAATCTTAACGATATGGAGTATAATGCAGCACATTATTACATCCTAATGAACTGTAGAGAAGTCGATCCATACATTGAGTAAGTATATACTTCAATGCTTAATTGGAACTTCTAATTTAAATTGCAATATACCACAATATTTAATTGCTAACAGATGTTTTAATCCTTATCATCCCATAAGGATGTATTGTGATAGACAACGACAGATGAATCCCGACATCAGTCAAGTTGCCATTGGGCAGAAGTTAGAAACAGAGTTCGCTTACTGGTTTTATGATTTTGTGAGTAGTATCACTCAATCAATTTCAATAATGACTTTTATTTTTTGAATTGGTTGTGAATAGCTTATTAATTTATAGGTAAACGGTCCATGGTCTACAACCGATAATATTTTCATTAAATGACTATCGCAATGGCCATTGAAGACCGTAACAACCTCTACTGGCTATTTTGTTAATGGGTTCAAATTTCAGATTGAACAACTAGCAGCTTAAAGAGGCACGTAGAACTGGGGCGTGTGTGTTAAAGGAGAAAGTGTTGGAGCAAATATGCAGGATTATTACGGAAAGTTAGTAGAGGTGGTTGAAGTTGAATATCCCGGTTGGCCTATTAAACGAACCGTATTGTTTCATTGCGATTGGTTCGATCCGACACTTCCTGTGGGAAAAAGGGTTCATAACGACTACAATCTAGTTGAAGTGAACCATCGATGAAGATTGCAGAAATATGATCCATTCATCCTTGCATCCCAAGCTCAGCAAGTGTTTTACTGCGGATATCCAAGTTTGCGCAACGACAAGCGAGATTGGTGGGCTGTTTCTAAAATCGTCCCACATTCAACAATCGTATTAGACGAGAGTTCATCAAGTCAATCAGCCGAGTGCCCTGCATTTCAAGAGGATGAGATGGAAATGCATGCAATTGAGGATGACACAAGGGCTCCTAAACATCACTTAGAGATCCAAATGGTGATGTCCAAGAAATTGCGGATTCAAATGTTCGGTTTCCTTCCGATGATAATGAAACTGAATCGCAGTCCGATACGGCATCGGATGTTGAACCAACATTTTACGAAACAAATGAAACCGACTAAACATAGAGGTTTTTTCAAATTCAATTTATTTTTACAAATGTTATATTTTTACATATTTAATCATTAATTGTAATAACATTCATGAATCTTTAGTATTTTCAGTATGACGGGCCGAGGTAGATCTACCGGCGACAGACAGAGTGAGCAGAGACGTAGCCCTGCCGCATCAGATCCCATTGCTTTGGAGATGGAGAGTTCGGATCTCCACACATCGCACAGCCTTCGGTCTCTTCAGCCATCAGCGGTGATCCTGCATTAGTATTATCATCCAGCCGATCGGCACATACATCCGAGAGTTCTTCCACCGTCGGCCGCACGTACTTGGACTGGGTGCTCATGGGCTGTAAGTATATAGTAATTGTAAATATATCGTTTATGTTTTTAAGTCAATTACCTATAAATATGTATTTTTTTAACAGATTTATTGAGCAGCATCATGTATCGAGCCAGATCAGCTTCATATTTCAGAGGCATGCTGATCCCAGTGGCTACGATTGGCGCCATGTATCTGCAGCCACGAGGGAGTTTTATTTTTCAGAGTTTCAGGTAAACTTATTAAATACAATTTATCTTAAATTTCTTAATCTTAATAAATTTTAAACTAACTGTTTATTTCAATGCAGAAAAAGTTTACGTGGGACCCTGCTATCCATTATGCCATTAGGGCAGCATGGAATGCTCTTACAGCACGCCGATACTCCGACATGCTTCATCGTTGGAGGACATCGGGTGAGCATCCTGCCCATGTGCCAGAGGGTATTTGGCACGAGTGGCAGTAGGCGTGGCAGTCTGATGGCTGGCGCAGGAGGTCCGCATCAGCCAGCACAAACCGCTGATCCGAGAGGGGCGGTCCTGGCACGGGTCTCTCCTGCCATACTACGGGTCTATTTCGATTCAGAAGCACAGACGCCGCATGGTAAGAAAACTTAAATATTTTAATTACTAATTTAGTTATTTACAAATACTTTTATTTATATCAATTTTTCTTTCTGTTGTTGTAGTCTGAACAGGAGGGGAGATCCTGGTGAGTTTCGTCTATTCAGGGCGACACACACCAGGAGGGACGGTTCCTGGGTCGATACACGATCACGGGAGGTTGCGGTAAGAAATTAACTTTATGTTGTATCTGTTTAATTTCTAAAATTTTATTTAGAAAATTTATTGATTCATTTATTATTGATTTTATAATTCAAAGGCACGAGTCGAGGAGCTTTAGCCCAGGCATCGTAGGTCGACTCGACTGATGGGGGACCGCCCATCGAACTCTCATCAGAGGAGAGTCGACGTGTGTTTTTGGAGGCTGTTGGTGCCCAGCCACGAGACCGCAGGGTCTATGGTCTGGGCACTAGAGCTTCTGCATATTTTCCCCAACAGGCCTCCAGTTCGCGCTATTCTGGCGATATTCCTGCAGAGTGTTTAGAGGACATTCAGAGATCTATTACAGGAGGTTCGGCAGGACGTTCGGTAGGACGTTCGGCAGGAGATTCAGCAGGAGTTCGACCAGTGCACGGAAGTCCTTTAGCACGAGTTCGACCATCGCATGGAAGTCCTTCAGCACGAGCTCTCTGACATAAGAGAGCAGATGCGTCACATGCGGGATTTGGTTAGCCGCATGTCGTAGGATTTCCAGCCACCACGTGATCGTGATAGTGGAGATTCTTGATATATTTTTTCTTTACTTTTTGTGTTGTACATGGAAACTTTAAAATTTTAATATATTAATTATTTTTAGAAATTTAATGATGAATGTTTCGATTAATATTAGTGTTTCAATCAATATCAGTGTTTCGATCATAATTTTTAAATTTAACTATTTTAATTTATAATATTTTATATATTTTTTAAAAAAATTTAATTAGCGACGCATTAGCGACTGAAATTGCGTCGCTAATATATCTAAAATATTATTATTAAATATTGCAATGCATTCAATTGTCGCAATATACGTCGCTAATTAAATATTTTTTAAAAAAAAAAAGATTAAAATTAAAATGGTTAAATTTAATATTGCGACGCAATTGAATGCGTCGCAATATTAAATTTAACCATTTTAATTTTTAATATTTTTATTTTTTTTAAAAAATATTTAATTAGTGACGTATTAGCGACTGAAATTGCATCACTAATATTTCTAAAATATTATTATTAAATATTGCAATGCAATGTCTTAGCGTCGCAATATTGCGACGCACTTGGTTGCGTCGTAATATTAAATTTAACCATTTATTTTTAATTTTTAATATTTTTTATAAAAATTTAATTAGTGACTCATTAGCGACTGAAATTGCGTTGCTAATATTTCTAAAATATTATTATTAAATATTGCGATGCAACGATCTTGCATCGCAATATTGCGACGTAAAGACGTTGCGTTGCAATATTGCGACGCAATAAATGCGCTGGGAGTTGCTATTTAGCAACACAATTGCGACTAAATTCATTCTGTGATGAGACTTACAACAACGCTACAGTTGCATCGCTAATGCATCGCAAAACCCAGTTTAACGACGCATTAGTGATGCATTTTTGCGTCGCTATATTTATTTTCTGTTGTAGTATAATAAGCATTGAAAAATATTTTTTTTAATGTTATTATCCACTATTATTGTTGTAGTGATCAGCCTCTCTAATCGTCGATCCCCATAACTAATGGGGCTCGAATCGCACCGGCTTTCAACTTCTTAAGATACACCCAAGAAATCGGTAACAATCTATCATCCATGCAGTCTATAAATATTAAGTCTCATGACCCCCATAGGTACGCAATCGAAGCCCAAGAAAACTCTAGCAAAGGCCATTACTTTCAAAAGGTTATCTCTAAGAGCATCCTTCTGTGAGAACCTTCTTTCCTTATTTGTTTGCCAAAAATTTTTATTGACTTGGACGTGGGGGGGTCTTTTGCAGGAATCACTTTCTGCGTAAAGATTGCTTTACAAGTTTATTTAAATGAAAGAGCGCTATTTGAATCTTAATGTGTATCGTTTTTAAGCCGAAAAACGAATTTCAATGGTAAATAATGGAATAAGCTTGGGCAACAATCTGACTTACGTTACTTCATTGTATGAGAGCTTGAGCTCAGATGTGATGTGGTCTGGGTTTCGTACCGGAACTTCAGCTTCATTCAAGTCATCGTACACTCAATTACATGAGGACACGTGGTGTGTGGAATTTCATATCTGGGTACAGATGTTGACGCCGAGTCACTTTCTTCAAACGCTGGGGAAACGGACGTCCTCCTCACCGGACTTCTGCAAGAAAAGTCCCCGAAGATCGGATGCTCTGGTGGGGACCCTCCGATGCTCAAGTTAGTCACTCGAGAATAGACGAGAACTGACTAGCGGAAGGAAGCTAAAAAGTTAGGGTTTAACTAGTGGGAAGAAGATAGAAAACCTCAGTTCTTGGATCCCTACTTACAGTGAGAGTGTGCGCTTTTATACTTGTTCGAAGATCCACTTTTCCATTCCAGAAGATAGCTGATTTCGAGGTACCTCATCCTATAGTGGACAAAAAGGGTGAGGCTGACAGTGATGGGTCGTACTGTCACCGTACGTGTCGGAGGTGTCCTGCGTTATCTATCAGTACGACTTCACAAGTGTCCGATGGCTGTAGCTGTACCTGGTGCACACCGTTGCCGAATGTGATCGTGCAAAGTTGTGGGGGGTGATGAATCATACGCTGTAATGGGGTATGTCATGCACAGTCACGTACGTGCGATGGACCATACGTTGTTATGAGGTATGGCCACATGCTGCTACGGATGGGCGACGGACCACGTGGGCATGCTAGGTGGCTTGAAGCTATAGGTTGCTGGGCTCGAGGGCCAGACCACGTACCGGGCACTGTTCAAGCAGTCCGAAGCCGAGAGCGAAACTCGAGGCCGAGCGCTGTTCAGGCAGACCGAGGCCATGGGGGTCTCCGAGGTTGAGATACTGTTCATAAAGTCCAATACCGAGGGGGGCTCAGGAGGCCGAGAGGGCCTCCGTCAGTCGCCATTACCGTTTATTCTGACAGCGTTGGATCAGCCATATCAGATGCCCCCTTACCCCTGAGACGAAGCGAGCCCACCCCAGCAAGGCGAAAGGGGTGTCACCTCCCATGTGGCTGATCTCCACCCTTTGCGAACTGCCTCCGGACACGATTCCTCCGAACACTCCTCGGTCCAAGTGCACTTGACCAAAAAATCAGCCAATACTTGGGACTTCATGGCAGACCTCGGTCGGATAGACAAGTCAAACTCGCTCAGTTTGATGGCCCACTTGGCTAGCCGATCAGAGGTGTCAAGACGGGACAAGATGGTCTGAAGAGGTTGGTCCGTGAGCACCACGATGGGATGAGCTTGGAAGTAGGGTCGGAAGCGTTGGGCAGAGACCACCAGGGTGAAGACAATCTTTTCGGTCCTAGAATATCTAGTCTCGGCATCATGAAGTACCTTACTGGTATAGTAGATCGGCTTCTGCACTCCATCGACATCCATATGCACGAGCATAGAACTGATGGCCTCAGGGGAGGCTGTGAGATACAGGAAGAGCTCCTCCCCACCCCTCGGCTTGGACAACAGCGGGGGAGTGGATAAAAATTACTTCAACTCCTCAAAGGCATCCTGACACTCCTTTGTCCATTCGAAGCTATTGACCTTGCGCAGTGCCTTAAAGAAGGGCAGGCACCTTTCTGCAGATCTTGACATGAAGCGACTCAAGGCCTCCACCATCCCGGTTAGGCGTTGCACCTCCTTTTTATTAGCTGGGGGCCTCATATCCAAGATGGCCCGGATCTTATCGGATTGGCTTCGATCCTCCGCTGAGTTACCATAAAGCCCAGAAACTTGCTTGCCGCCACCCCGAAGGCACACTTGCGGGGGTTCAGCCTCATCCGGTACCGGCGCAGGTTGTTGAAAGTCTCTGCGAGATCGGCAACGTGGTCAGCAGCATTGGTGCTCTTGGTCAGCATATCGTCCACGTACACCTCCATGTTACGTCCGATCTGGTCCTCAAAGACCTTATTGATCAACCTCTGATAGGTGGCCCTGACATTCTTTAGCCCAAACGACATCACCTTGTAGCAGAAAATCCCTTTTTTAGTAATAAAGGTGGCCTCTTCATCAGTCGGGTCCATTCTTATCTGGTTGTACCCCGAGAATGCGTCCATGAAGCTAAGAGTTTCATGTCCGGACGTAGCGTCCACTAGCTAGTCGATCCAGAGCAGTGGGAAGTTGTCTTTGGGGCACGCCTTATTGAGACCGATGAAGTCCACGCACATCCTTCAACTCCCGCTGGCCTTGCGAACCATCACAACATTCGCCAGCCAGTCGGGGTAGTGCACCTCACGGACGTGACCGGCTGCCAACAGCTTTCGCACCTCCTCGTCCACGGCCTTCTTTCTGTCAAGGGCGAAGCTCCTTTTCTTTCGCCGAATGGGTCAGCACTCTGGCTTGATGTTGAGCTGGTGGGTAATCACTTCTTCTGGGATGCCTGGCATGTCGGATGCCGACCAGGCGAAGATGTCGGCATTGGATCGCAAGAAAGAGAGGAGCTCGCTGCAGGTCCTCTCCAAGAGGGAAGGCCAGCAGGTGCTTAGCTGGCTCTCCTCTTCTCTTCAGGTCCCGGGGGTCCAGTGCTTCTGGTGCAGGTGCAGGCATCACTCCCTATGGACTAGGGGCCATGTGGCAGCAAAGTGTGGGTGGGTTATGCTCCCCCGGCATCTCCCCAACTCCTTCACTGGTAGGAAACCTCACGAGTAGCCTCTTGGTGGAGATGACAGCGTCGAAAAGATTAAGCCTAGGTCTTCCAAGGATAGCATTATAGACGAAGGGTACCCGGACCACCAGAAAGCTCATGAAGACTGTACTTTGGTGCGGGGCCGTGCCAGCCGTGACAGGAAGGGTGATCCCCCCCTTGAACTTCACGAAATCTCCAGTGAACCCCATCAGGGGTATGGCGACAGGCCGAAGCAGGTCGGGTGACAGGTTCATGCGAACGAAAGCACCATAACTCAAAACATCCACCGAGCTCCCACTATCAACCAGAATTCTTTTTACAGGATGTTTAGCAATCGTCATGGACATGACGATGCGATCATCATTTTTATTTACCACTCCCTCTAAGTCCCTTTTGAAAAAAGGGATTACAGGATCTAACTCCCCTCCCCCTCGGCCTATTGGGCGGGCCACCTGCCTCCCAGGAAATCATTGCCACCGTCTTCTCAGTTGGAGTATTGTCAATCACCGGTAGCAGAGGCGCCAATGGACCAGGAGCACCCAGGTCGTTCCTCTGAACAAACTTCCTCAGGTAGCCACGCTGGATAAGATCCTCTATCGCCTTCTTCAACTGGCGACAGTTGTCGGTGTCGTGGCCGTGATCTTGATGGTAGCAGCAGTACAAATTCTTGTTGCGGGGGATCTTTGGGTTTAGTGGAGGAGGGCATGGCAGGTACGACTTGCCCTCTATCTCTAGCAGGATGTGGGAGATGGGAGCAAGCAAAGGGGTGTAAGGACCATCCCTCTGTGCAGGAACTCGAGGATGGTTGTCTGGTCGGCGGGGAGGTTCGGGCCTCCTGGGCCAGACTTTAGCGGGCTCAAGGTGAGCTGGCTTCTTGAGGACACTCCCGCTAGCCTCGCGCCGAGAGGAATCAACCTCGTCGGCGTGAATATACTTCTGGAACCGGATCAAGAGTTCGGCGTAGGAACCGAGCGGCTTCTTGTCAAGGGAGTATGTGAAGCAAGACGGATGAAGCCCTCGCTTCAAGGCCAAAGTGGCCACTGAGTCCTCAAGATTGTAGACTTCCATGGCTGCCTCCTTGAACTGAGCGACATAGTCTCGCAGGGACTCGCTTTGCTGGACAGAGAAGAGGCTGTCAGCTACCCTTGGAATCTTTCGACAGGCATCAAAATGGGCCAAGAAGGCCCTCTCCAGCTGGAGAAAAGAATCGATACTCCGCGGCGGCAGGCGAGAGTACCAGGCTCGAGCAGCTTTCTTCAGAGTGGCAGGGAAGGAAATGCACATGAGTGAATCGGTTGCCCCCTGGACCTGCATGAGAACCTTGTAACTTTCTAGGGGGTCCAGGGGATCCATGGTCCCGTCATATGGATCCAGCTGAGGGAGGCGGAACCGAGTGGAGATGGGCTCTTCCATGATACGGCGGGACAGCGGAGGTCGGCTGTCATAGTCCGTCTCTGGCAGGTGGGTGATCCTCGTTGGTTGTACTCGTCGAGTCGATGCTCGGCTCGATGGGCTATCCTGCCATCGAAGGACCCCTTCCCCGAGGATTTTGAGGATGGGGAAGAGTGACGGCGATGTTGGCGAGGGCGCTCCACCTCCTTCCCATGTCGTCGCTTCGGAGAAACACTGGCATGACGAGAAGGCGATCAGGGTCTCTTAGAGGCTCCCCGATGGTGAGGCTTGGGCGAAGCATGGCGGTGGCAAGCTTCTGGGACCGGCGATCTCCTCTGGGAGGAATGCTGGCTGGGTTGCACCACCCCCGAAACCGATGGGAATGGCTCCGGCTGCTGCGGGGCCGCCTGCTGATGCTGCAGACCTTGAACCACCGCCACCAAGGACTAAACTTGCGTGGCTAGGGCAGCAAGCCGGTCTTCCTGGAGCTGCTGTGGAGAAGGCGTAGAGACATCGATCGGGGGAGCGGAAGGTCCAGCCGCCTGGAGACGTGGCGGTGCAGGGACACCGGGTGGGGGAGCTGAGGGGCCAACCGCCAGCGGATCAGCTCCTTGATGCTGCCCCCTAGCGCAACTGATAGAGACCCCTTTCGCAGGGTCGTCACCATGGCTCAAGAGCTTGGGGAGAGAGAGGTTGCAGATTGCTGGTTCGATATCTTTCTCTTCCCCCTACCTGGCGCGCCAATCTATTGATGCCGAGTCACTTTCTTCAAACGCCGAGGAAACAGACGTCCTCCTCACCGGACTCCTGTAAGAAAAGTTTCCGGAGATCGGATGCTCCTGTGGGGATCCTCTGACGCTCAAGTTAGTCACTCGGGAACAGGCGAGAACTGACTAGCGGAAGGAAGCTAGAAAGTTAGGGTTTAACTAGTGGGAAGAAGCTAGAAAACCTCAAAACTTGGATCCCTACTTATAGTGAGAGTGTGCGCTTTTAGACCTGTTCGAAGATCCACCTTTCGTTCCAGAAGATAGCTGATTTCGAGGTACCTCATCCTATAACGGACAAAAAGGGTGAGGCTAACAGTGACGGGTCATACTGTCACTGTGCGTGTCAGAGGTGTCCTGCGTTATCTATCAGTACGGCTTCACAGGTGTTCGGCGGCTATAGCTGTACCTGGTGCGCACCGTTGCCAGATGTAACCGCGCATAGTTGTGGTGGGTGGTGAATCATACGCTGTAATGGGGTATGATCATGCATAGTCACGTACGTGCGATGGACCATACACCATTATAAGGCATGGCCACATGCTACTACGAATGGGCGACGGATCACGTGGGCATGTCAGGTGGGCCAAGGCTATAGGTTGCTGGGCTCGAGGGCCAAACCACGTACCGGGCACTATTCAAGTAGTCCGAGGCCGAGAGCGAAACTTGAGGCCGAGCGCTATTCAGGCAGACCTAGGCCGTGGGGGTCTCGGAGGTTGAGGCTCGAGCTGAGAGCGAAACTCGAGGCCGAGCGCTGTTCATGAAGTCCGGGACCGAAGGGGGTCTCGGAGGTTAAGGTACTGTTCATGAAGTCCGGGACCGAAGCAGGTCTCGGAGGTTGAGGCTCGAGGCCGAGAGCAAAACTCGAGGCCGAGCGTTGTTCAGGCAGACCGAGGCCGTGGGGGTCTCGGAGGTTGAGGCTCGAGGCTGAGAGCGAAACTCGAGGCCGAACGTTGTTCATGAAGTCCGGGACCGGAGGGAGTCTCAGAGGTTGAGGTACTGTTCATGAAGTCGGGGACCGGAGCGGGTCTCGGAGGTTGAGGCTCGAGGCCGAGAGCGAAACTCGACGCCGAGCGCTGTTCATGAAGTCTGGGACCAGAGGGGTCTCGGAGGTTGAGATACTGTTCATGAAGTCCGAGACCGGAGGGGGTCTCGGAGGTTGAGGCTCAAGGCCAAGAGCGTAACTCGAGGCCGAGCACTGTTCATGAAGTCCGGGACCGAAGGGGTCTCGAAGGTTGAGATACTGTTCATGAAGTCCGATACGATGGAGGCTCAGGTGGCCGAGAGGGCCTCCGTCAGTCGCCGTTATCGTTTATTCTGACGGCGTTGGATCAGTCATATCACATGATACCTTGACCATCACTAGCATAGCAATTGGCAGTGCTAAAAAAAAAAGAAGAAAACATCATTCAACACTTCCAGTATATTGGTGAACCAAAAGACGGGTCATGAAGCTATAACCCTAAAATGCAACTGAAAAAATACAAGGCGGACTCACTCAAGTGTCATGCGGGAGGTTGAAAAGTCTTGGTCATCTTCATACATAAGGACTAGTTGATGAGCTATTAACGGGAGAACCAGTAGACGTGGTACTCCTTATCTGGGGACTTTGATTTGATGACGAGCCTCCGATGAAATTTATGCTCTCCGGGCTTGCTGCAATAATCTGAAGATATACTGGAATAGGAGGCATGTTGACATCCAGAAAGCCCTCGAGAATTTGAACAACCTCTCCCATCGTCGGCCTAGAACTTTCATTATCCTGAATGCACCAGCAAGCAACTTAGAAACCCTTTCGAGCTCTTCAATATTAACAACATCCTCCAATCTATGATCCAACAAGCCTCGGACATCCCCTTGGACAAGCTTGTTGGCAGCTAATATAGGAAAAAACTCAGCTTTCCCTTCCTCTGAGTTTCTCCTGCCAGAAATAATTTCGAAAAGCATCATCCCGTAGCTGTACACATCAACTTTTGCAGTGATAGCTTCCCCAGTTAGCCATTCAGGAGCAAGGTAGCCTCTTGTTCCTCTCATGGTAGTCAACACTCGGCTGAAGTCCCGGCCTACAAGCTTTGCCAGACCAAAGTCTGCCACTTTTGGAACGAACGACGCATCTAACAGTATGTTCTCAGGCTTTACATCGCAATGTATGATGCAGTCCCTGCACTTCTCGTGGAGATAAGCTAATCCTTTTGCAGTTCCGAGCGCAATTCGGTACCTGGTGTTCCAGTCCAAGACCATGGAATTGCTCTGGAACAGCAGAGCATCCAGAGAACCCTTTGGCATGAACTCATAAACCATCAACCTTCTAGCACCCTCAGCGCAAAACCCAAGAAGACGAACCAGGTTGACATGGTTAATTGCTCCAATTGTGCCCACCTCGGTCCGGAACTGCTTCTCTCCCTGCTGCAGGCCTTCGAGCTTCTTGACAGCTATGGCGGTTGAATCAGGCAAGAAACCTTTAAAGACCGAACCGAAACCTCCTCCTCCCAGTTTCTCCGAGAAGTTCTTCGTGAAATAATGCAAGTCACTGTATCTGAATGGCGCCAGCGCTCTTCCTACTGCCCTCGCAGCACGAATCATCCGCCTCTTCCGGCGCCTCCAAATCAGCAACCAGGCGACTGCGACGCAAACTACAAAGCCCGCAACCGCACCGACGGCAGCCCCGGTCGCCGTTCCCTTCTTGCTGGTGGAATCCGGCACCTTCTTGCTGGTTGAATCCGGCAGGTCCGAAGCCGCTAGCCGAAGGTAGAGGGTTCCTTCATTCGATCCACTAAATTGGTCCTGTAGATTAATCAAATCCCCAAACCACACAGAACATCCACTACTAAATGAGTAAGCAGTGCAGGAGCAATTGTTCAAACAAGCCAATGCACAATCTTCAGCACTTCCGACATCTAACTTCTGGCCATTCACTGGCAACCTCATGCTGTCCATCTGTAAAACTTATCGGTTTTGACATTCGCTGAGCTATTGCTGCACTGCTGCAACTGGGTCTCCTCACGCAACCCCTGTTTGATCGTGCAAATCCCATTCGGTCTGGTTCCGCGGCACAAAACCCTGCACGCAGTTGCAGTATGTCAACATGTTGTCGTTGCAGCTCCCGAACGGCCCGCAGAGAGAATAAACTTCGCACTGGGTTCTTGGCTGGGACAGAACAGCATCCACTCTTTGGATCCTTCCATCCATCGGAAAATCTTGATGTGCCCCGAGATGTCCATTACGAACCCTGATAAGATGGTATCATTCTTCACCGAATAAGTGATATAGCTCTCCTCGTCGTTGTCAATGTAATTGAAGTCATAGTCATGACATGCCGTCATCTCCGGCACGCCAATAAAGATATGCCCGTTCCACGTCCCACTGAACCAATACGAGACAGACTATTCCATTGAATGAAGCACTGGGTGGTTCCATTGGGGTCTAGCTCAAGGGAGAAGATCCCAGGAGCTGGGTCAGCTGAGCTTCTCCAGGCGATGAGGCGCTGATTCTTTTTAGTCACCTTGCTCAGCCCAAGCTTGCCGCCGGGGAGCCAAGTGTTGGTGGGGTGGTCTATGCTCTGCCACAAGACCTTGGAAGAGTTGGAGCCATCTCTTAGCGCAAGGTTTCCGGTGTCTTCAAGAACAGCTACGGTGGAGTTGGAGGAGATGATGGTGTTGGTTGACCAGATTTGGGCTTTGGACTCATTGAGGATTATCAAATTTCCGTCGTATGAGAGCTTGAGCTCAGATGTGGTGTGGTCTGAGACAGGCGTTTCTCTGTTGGCTACCCAGACCGCGGTTTGCTGCGAGTCTTTTTTGTACCAGATGGCTATGTAGTATTTGGAGGAATTATCAGGACGGTAGAAACCCAGCACGAACTTGCCCCCTTTGGAGGTTAGCTGCTGGTCCCCCGAGATGTAGGATTTTGCAGAGATGGTGTCATCGGAGAAGGAGATAGGGGTTTGGAGAGCTAAGAAAAAGAGGAACAGGAGGAGAGAGACGGAAGGGGGAGGAAAGGGAGATGGAGTTTTGGGAAGAGCCATGGCTGCAAAACCTTGAGGCGGAGGACAGGCATAAGTAAAAGAGAGGGAGGAACGACGGGGAATAGTCGGAAAAATGACTTTTCTTTCATTTGGCAAAGTCTTCATTTAGTTCATGACTCAATTGGTATTTGACCAAGTTATGGTGCCAACTTACTTAAGTGTCCTTGTTTTTAAAGGTTTTTATTTATTTGTTATTTTTATATTAGACTATTAAATTGGAGGAGTACTTTAGGAGGTTAATAGTATCTCTAACAGGTGCAGAATTTTTCTTAAATAAAATATTAAAAAAAATGTTCACAAAGTGAATTGGTGCAAGAGTTCAAGTCTAATGCTCCATGAAAGTTGGATTTTTTAGGATTTCAATAATTTTATTTCAAATTAAGATTTATATTAATGATTTCAAATCCATTATATGTACTATCAGAACTAGATTTTTGTTTAGGTGTAATTTACTATTTTATTGTTGAAAATTGTTGGGGGTAAAATCGTCATTGCATTGATATCCGTACGAGGCGGCTAAGGCTACCTCCTCCCGCCGCCTTCCTCCGGGCCTCCGTGGCTCGGCCTCCTCCGGGCTTCCGTAGCTCGGCCTCCTCCGGGCTTCCGTAGCTCGGTCTCCTCCGGGCTTCCTAGCTCGGCCTCCCCCGGGCTCCGTGGCTCGGCCTCCTCCGGGCTTCCTAGCTCGGCCTCCTCCGGGCTTCCTAGTTCGGCCTCCCGGGCCTCCGTAGCTCGGTCTCCTCCGGGCTTCCTAGCTCGGCCTCCTCCGGGCTTCCGTAGCTCGGCCTCCTCCGGGCTTCCGTAGCTCGGTCTCCTCCGGGCTTCCTAGCTCGGCCTCCCCCGGGCCCTCGGCCTCCTCCGGGCTTCCTAGCTCGGCCTCCTCCGGGCTTCTAGCTCGGCCTCCTCCGGGCTTCCTAGCTCGGCCTCCTCCGTAGCTCGGTCTCCTCCGGGCTTCCTAGCTCGGCCTCCTCCGGGCTCCGTAGCTCGGCCTCCTCCGGGCTTCCGTAGCTCGGCTCCTCCGGGCTTCCTAGCTCGGCCTCCTCCGGGCTCCGTAGCTCGGCCTCCTCCGGGCTTCCCTAGCTCGGCCTCCCCGGGCTCCGTAGCTCGGCCTCCTCCGGGCTTCCGTAGCTCGGTCTCCTCCGGGCTTCCCTGGCTCGGCCTCCTCCGGGCTTTCGTAGCTCGCTTATACCCAGCGATCCACGCCCGACGTCTACCTCCGCGGAACCTGACGCGGGAGAGCTTAAACTTACCCGAGCAGCTCCTTAGGCAGGAATCATATCGAGACGTGGCCTAAGACCTATTGAAACCGCCCCAGGTCTACTCACCCAGATCCCAAGACATCGAAGAGCTCTCCCAGCCGTCGATCCCTTAACGACAAGGCGTGGATTCTAACGGCCCCACAACGGCCTGATTCTGTCTACCCCCGTATCGTAACAACCTCAGAACCTTCCAGAAGATGCTCAAGTCCCAGGTGACAGTCTATAAGTATCAGATTAACAGATCCCTCAGGTACGCACGCAGCTCTGTACGCACACCTCCACTCTCACTCTCCTCCCCTTTTTGGAGCCTCCGATTGGCCACCCCCGGAGAGGCCTCCCGGAGAGATCCACCTCCTCATTATCTGGTTGATCGCCGATTCCTTCCCCACTGACTTGAGCGTCGGAGGGTCTTCCGCGGAGGACCACCCCAGCGTCCCTCCGCGTGTGGGCTTCTTTTGCAGGTCCGCCGCACCCCCTCTTCCCGGAGATCGACCGCGCCCGAGTCGGAGGACGGATCCCGGCGGCAACAGATTGGCGCTAGAGGAAGGGCCTCAAGTCCCATCAAAACTTGAAAGAAGGAGACAAGGATCTTAATCCGGAGAAGAACCTCTCTGATGGCCAACCGGAAGAGAGGAGCAACCTCTGATGCTCAGGATCAGGTCGCCTCCCAAAGGCCTGATCCGACTGGCGCCACAGCGCCGCAACCCCCGCCTGTCGAGACTCCGTCGCCGCCTGCCATTCCGGTGACCCAGGACCAGTTTGCTACGCTGGTCCAACAAGTCCAGGCTCTCACCCACCTGGTCCAGGAGCGTCTTGCACCTCCTCCTGCTTCACATCCCCAGAAAGAAGCGGCGACTTCTTCTTCGCCGGCAACCTCCTCCTCTGATCCGCATGAATCAGCGGATCCCCCACATCGCCCCAGGGGGGACAAACCGGTCCCTCGAACCGGTTACGATAGAGATCTTCCCAGATCTCGGCGAGCCCGCTCCCTCTCTCCGGCAACGTCTCACCATGATTCGACGCCGTCCTTGCGGTTCTCCCGCCGGCTCCTCTCGCCGGTGAGGAGGAGATCCGCCGTCAGATCCAGAAATGCGTCAGGAGCTGGACGCCGCCAAGCAGATCCATCTGCCTCAGCCCAAAGCAGAGCAGGGCATCCCTTTCTCTAAGGGATCATGGAGGAAGTGATTCCCTCCCACGTCAAGCTGCCAACCGTCGAGCCCTATCACGGCTCCACTGATCCAGACGACCATCTCAGCAGCTTCCGGTCAATAATGATGTTCCACGGAGCATCTGATGCGATCCTCTGCCGGGCCTTCCCATCCACCCTCAGAGGATCCGCCCGAACCTGGTTCAACGCCTGAAACCGGGTTCCATTGATTCTTTCGACGAGCTGAGCCACCTTTTTATTGGCCAGTTCGTCAGCAGCCGCCGCCACCGACGGAGATCCGACTCCCTCTCCGAAGTCAAGCAAAGAGAGGGGGAGTCCTTGAGAAATTATCTTGGCCGTTTCAACAAGGCCATGTTGGAGGTGGACCACCTTAATCATGAGGTGGCTATGTCCGCCCTGCGGGGGGAGTTTCAAAGGAGAGCGACTTCTATTTGGCAATGGAAGTCAGCTACCCCCCATGTTTGTCTGATATGATGGCCCTCGCGGACAAGTACGCCAGGGTCGAGGAGTCGCGGAGAGTGGCCCGCGCTGAGCAAGCAAGGAAGAAGCAGGAGCCCAAAGCTCCCGACAGACACCGCCCTGCCCGTCGGCCAAGTCCGCCTCGCCGCCAAAGAGTCCCTCCGCTGCCGCCAAGGAATCGCTCCCGGAGTCCCCCTAGGCGATTCGATCGCTACACTCCGTTGACTGTGCCCCGGGCGCAAATCCTCATGGAGATAGAGCGCCAGCTTCCCCGACCAGTGCCTCTCCGAGGGAACCCGACCCGAAGAGATCCCGCCAAGTACTGCCGCTACCACAGGGAGCATGGTCATGACACTGAAGAATGCTGGCAGCTGAAGAACGAGATCGAGAGACTGATTCGGCGGGGACGGTTGGACCAGTTCAGAAGGCACCCGAGCCGCCACAAGGAGGTGATCGCCAGCCCGAGCTCCCACAACTCCCTCCTCCACCAAATCCGCCCGTGGTTGGCCGCATCAACATGATTGAAGAGGCCGGCGGATCGAGCTCCGGGGGCAATGGTGATGCACCGGTGCCAAAGAAGGCGCGCACGGGCGAGCTTTCCTTTTCTGATGATGATCTTCTTGGGATACAGCTTCCCCATGATGACGCACTTGTTGTATCCCTAAACTTGAACAATTATGATGTAAGCCGAATCCTGGTTGATAGTGGAAGCTCGGTAACGTTTTGTACCTCGGTGTGTTTGCCAGGATGAAATTGCTCATGGAAAACCTTCGAGCCGTGGATTCCACCCTGATGGGATTCACCGGCGACGTCATCATCCCAGAAGGAATCGTCACCCTGACGGTCCGCGCAGGAACCTGGCCCCTCGTAACCGTTGTACAGACCGACTTCTTAGTGACCGACCTCAGGTCCCCATACAACGCCATATTCGGCAGGCCGGGTCTAATGTCCCTCAAGGCGGTTGTCTCCATCCCGCATCTGTCTATGAAGTTCCCCACCGAGCAAGGAGTTGGAGTGTTCGGGGAAGTCAAGCCATGGCTCGGCAATGTTTCGTCACGAGCCTTCAGTCCAGAATGCCCGAGGTTGACGGGCTAGACGCTCGCGAGGATTTCGCCGAACAACGGGGAGAACCGGGAAGAACTGGAAGAAGTACCGCTGGACGAAGCTCGGCCCGACCGAACCATAAGGATCGGGTCGCTACTCGAAGGAGAGCCTCGTCGCGAGCTGATCAGATTCCTCCAAAGCAATGCGGACATCTTCGCCTGGACCGCCTCCGACATGCCAGGAATTAGCCCCGAGTCCTCGTCCATCGTCTCAATGTGGACGAGATGCACAGGCCCGTTAAGCAGAAGAAGAGAAGCTTCGCCCCAGAGCGGCAAAAAGCCATTGAAGAGGAGGTCGACAAACTCATCAAAGCCAATTTTGTCCGAGAGGTGAATTACCCAGTTGGCTGTCAAATGTCGTCATGGTGAAAAAGTCGAATGGCAAATGGAGGATCTGCATCGACTTCACCGACCTCAACAAGGCATGCCCGAAGGACAGCTTCCCCTCCCTCGGATCGACCAGCTTGTGGACGCCACCTCGGGCCACCAAATGCTGTCATTCATGGACGCCTATTCGGGCTACAATCAGATCCGGATGGCCCCCGAGGATGAAGAAAAGACCGCCTTCATAACCGACCGAGGTACCTACTGTTACCGAGTTATGCCTTTCGGTCTTAAAAATGCAGGAGCGACCTACCAGCGGCTGGTCAACAAGGTGTTCAAGGAGCAAATCGGCCGGAACATGGAGGTGTATGTGGATGATATGCTGGTCAAAAGCAAGGAAGCGCTGCGGCATGTTGAGGACCTCGCGGAGAGCTTTGCCACGCTGCGCAAATATGGAATGAAGCTCAACCCGACCAAGTGCGCCTTCGGCGTCAATTCTGGGAAGTTCCTCGGCTTCATGGTCTCCCAGCGGGTATCGAGGCTAACCCTCAGAAGATTCAAGCTCTCCAACAAATGGCGCCCCCAGCGTCTATTAAAGAGGTCCAGCGCCTAACCGGGAGGATAGCGGCCCTTAACCGCTTCGTGGCTCGGTCAGCCGAGAGATGCCTCCCCTTCTTCAAAACTCTCCGATCGGCCAAAATTTCCAGTGGACTCCTGAGTGCCAGAAATCATTTCAAGATCTCAAGAAGTACCTCGGCTCGCCTCCGCTTCTCAGTAGTCCGGTCCCAGGGAGACTCTGTTTCTGTACCTGGCCGTTTCGGAGGGCGCAGTTTGTTCGGTGCTAGTCAAGAAGAAGGCAAAATCCAAAGCCGATCTACTATGTGAGTAGGCTGCTCCGCGATGCGGAGACGAGGTACACCAGGATTGAGAAATAGTGCTGGCTTTGATCACCTCGGTCCGGAAGCTACGGCCTTATTTTCAAGCACATTCAGTGACGGTCCTGACCGATCAACCCATCAAGGCGGTGGTCCACCGTCCAGAAACATCGGGGAGGATGACCAAATGGGCCGTCGAACTAAGCGAGCATGACATACATTTTCAACCTCGCCCGGCCATCAAAGCCCAAGTGCTGGCCGACTTCCTCCTCGAGTGTACCATCCCGGAAGGACGGCTCTACCCCAAAAATCCCGAAGGACCAAAACCTGAAGCTCGGTGGCTCCTTCACGTCGATGGGTCGTCCAACGCCCATCATTCCGGTGCGGGTTTAGTTCTCACCAGCCCGGAGGGGATGATCTTCGAATATGGCGTCCGATTCTCCTTCCCGGCTTCCAACAACGAAGCCGAGTACGAGGCCCTGTTAGCCGGTCTCCGGATCGCCCGCAACCTGAAGGTGGAAAAGCTTAGCGCCTTCACCGACTCTCAGCTGGTGGCCGGCCATGTGCGGGGGAGTTTGAAGCCCGAGAACCCAACATGATCCGATATCTCCAAGAGGTGCGCGGCCTACTTCCCTTTTCCGAGTTTGAAATTATTCAAATTCCTAGATCGAAAACGCCCGTGCCGACCTACTCTCCCGATTGGCAACCACGGAGACGATGGATGCTGAACAAAATTCCATCTGGAGACTCTGGAGAAGCCGAGTATCATGGAAGCCGACCGGGTGATGCAAATCGAGACCGAACCATCCTGGTTCGACCCTATCCTCAACTATCTCAAAGAAGGGTCGCTCCCATCCGACCGAAGAGAGGCCAGGAAATTGAAGCTGCAGGCGACCCACTACGTATTGATTGACAACCAGCTTTACAAGCGGTCTTTTTCTATGCCGCTGCTCAGATGCCTCCGCCCATCCGAGGCGAACTATGCTCTACGAGAGGTACATGAAGGGATTTGCGGCAACCATCTGGGAGGCCGGTCCCTATGCCACAAGGTGCTACGGCAAGGCTATTATTGGCCGACCATGCAGAAAGATGCGGACGATCTAGTCCGAGCCTGTGACGCCTGCCAGAGACATTCAAGCATCCAGAGGCTCCCCTCCGCCGAGCTAGTTTCTATATCCTCCGCCTGGCCCTTTGCCAAGTGGGGGATGGACATCCTCGGCCCATTCCCGTTGGCGACAGGACAGCGAAAATTCTTATTTGTCGCCATCGACTACTTCACCAAATGGGTTGAAGCGGAAGCAGTTGCCCAAATCACCGAAGCCCGGGCCAGAGACTTCGTGTGGAGGTCCATCGTCTGCCGGTTCGGCCTCCCCCACACCATAATCACCGATAACGGCAAGCAGTTCGACAATTCCAAATTCCGCCAATTCTGCGAAGAACATGGAATTCGTCACCACCTTACTTCGGTCGGGCACCCACAAGCCAACGGAGCGGCCGAGGTGACCAACAGGACTCTCCTCCAAGGAATCAAAGCTCGCCTCTCTAGAGCCCAAGGCAGGTGGGCAGATGAGCTACACCATGTCTTATGGGCCTATCGCACCACTCCGAGAATCCCGACGGGCGAGACTCCATTCCGAATGGCTTTTGGCACGGAGGCCGTCATCCCTGTGGAAGTGGCCTCCCATCTTTGCGGGTGGAGAGTTACTCGGAGGAAGCCAGCAACGAGCAACTCCGCACCAACCTCGACTTGGTAGAGGAAGTCAGAGAGAAGGCCCGAATCAGGACGGCTGCCTATCAACAGAGGGTGGCTCGGTACCATGCCTCCAGGGTCAAGGGGAAAACCTTCCTACCCGGCGACCTCGTCCTCCGGAAAGCTTCTGTATCCAAACCGCTGGAGCAAGGAAAGCTGGCGCCGAACTGGGAAGGCCCATACCAAATCACGGAGATCATTGGGCCAGGGAACCTACAAGCTGCAGGATCTCGATGGGAAATCCGTCCCCCGAACGTGGAACTCGGACAACCTCCGCAAATACTATCAATAGGGTATGTCCTTTATGTTTCGCCAGTTATCTATTTTCCCGCAACTTATTGTGAATCGATTATGCACCATATTGCCATAAATCGTAAAAGGAAATAGATGCTGCTTACCAATCCTCGGTACAACCGAGTTATCTGCTTGAACAGGAAAATCTCCGAACCTTGGCAGGGCCAAGTAAAATATTTCTCCGAACCTCGGCAGGGCCGAGCAACAAATCTCCGAACCTTGGCAGGGCCAAGTAAAATATTTCTCCGAACCTCGGCAGGGCCGAGCAACAAATCTCCGAACCTTGGCAGGGCCAAGTAAAACAAATCTCCGAACCTCGGCAGGGCCGAGCAACAAATCTCCGAACCTTGGCAGGGCCAAGTAAAATATTTCTCCGAACCTCGGCAGGGCCGAGCAACAAATCTCCGAACCTTGGCAGGGCCAAGTAAAATATTTCTCCGAACCTCGGCAGGGCCGAGCAACAAATCTCCGAACCTTGGCAGGGCCAAGTAAAATATTCTCCGAACCTCGGCAGGGCCGAGCAACAAATCTCCGAACCTTGGCAGGGCCAAGTAAAACTCCGAACCTCGGCAGGGCCGAGCAACAAATCTCCGAACCTTGGCAGGGCCAAGTAAAATATTTCTCGAACCTCGGCAGGGCCGAGCAACAAATCTCCGAACCTTGGCAGGGCCAAGTAAAGTAGTTCCCCCGAACCTCGGCGGGACCGAGCGAAAATCTCCCGAGCCATGACAAGGCAGGTTGGGACCCCGAAAAGTCTAAACCCACAAGCCTCGACCAAAGCCGAACGGCCCCCAAATAGTCCCCGAAGGACTTCGTCCGGTTCGAAAACGAGCACGTGAGTAAAAACCATCGACGTGCGAGAAAAGCCGCCGTTGGCAAATCTACTCTCAAGGCCATCAAGCCTCGCGTAACCGACCGAAGGTCCCGGGAAGAGTTAGGCAATTTCCCTCTCTAACCATTGGAGATCCTTCGGGTAGCGCCCCTATAGCCCATCGTTCAAAGAGCCTACATTAGCACGCAGAAAACGAACAAGGGCGCGCCACCCCCCTGGTTCGTCATACGGGTGAAGGCCGTAAACTTCGAAAGAAAAGAACTCCGCAGATAGACAAGGATCATCTTCCATTCATAAAGAGGGGGGTCACAAAGAAACTGCAAGAAAGCAAAAACAAGGACAGGCAGAAGTCCTGGGGTCAGTTGCCCCCAGAACCCATAAACTTCTCCAGGCAGTCAGGTCAGCCACCTGCTGACGGAGCAGCCGAATCTCCTCCTCCTGCCGACCCATCACCGGCGCGAGGCCTCCGCCTCCCTAACCGAGGCATCCAGGAACTCCTCGGCGACCCTAGCGAGCCGCTCATTGGTCGCGAGGCCCGACGCAAGGGTCAGCCCATCAACAGTCACGGAGTCCCCCTCTCCTCCGAGTACGCTGGATCGCTAACTGAGGAACGCGAGTCAGTTGACGACCGCGCTGGAGAGTCCATTTTTTAGCTCAGACCGAAAGATGGCCAAATCCAGTCCCCCTCGGTCATATTTATACCCGCTAGGAGGGTATCCAGATCAGCCGTACCGCGGACGTCGACCTATGAAAATTCGCCATGTGTCGCCGTTCTAATGCGCACGGAATCCGAAAAGTCGCGCCCTATCCCGAGTAAGATCGGAAAGTGCAAACAGAGCGTCTTCCCGATCTGTCGCCCCCTGCAGTAAATACTTTCGACGCTTCCCCAAGCCTCTTAAAACTGCCCCCTTCCTCGAAAAGCGCGTGGGGGCAGAGTCCAACGCTCGATCGGCGATCTGTCCCCTCGAAAGAGCGTCGCCAGTAAAAGCATAACAAACACGCCGCCCGTTCCGCTCGAGCGCCCCCTCCATTGGGCGCCGCGCAGACCTGACGCCGTAGCCTGCGGCGGCGACTGATTCGCTCCCTCCGAGCTATCAGTTCTCCGAACCTCGGCAGGGCCGAGCTATCAGTTCTCCGAACCTCGGCAGGGCCGAGCTATCAGTTCTCCGAACCTCGGCAGGGCCGAGTTACGAAATCCTTCGAACCTTGGCGGATCCAAGTAAGACGTTCCCCAAAGCTCGGCTATCTCGAGTGACTAAATCCTTAAACCATGACAAAAAGGGGGGCAGATTCCCCGGACTTCGGCCAGAGCCGACTCACAATAATCCGAGCTCCGATAAAAGCGGAGCACAACACCAAACTCCTGACCTGAGCAAGGAGCGTATTTCGCCGAACGATCTCTGCACCGCCGCATACGGACCTCAATTAGTTCGGGCGCCATGGGATCCTCGTCTAAGGACGAGCGGGACATTTTTATGCCCCACAAACGACAAATAGCATGAGATCGGCACAAGAAAAGACAGATTGAGAAACAGGATATAACTCTCTTTATTGCCGATCATGATCATTACAAATGCCTCATAGGCGTTACAAAAACATTGAAATGTACAAAATAAAGGCAAAATACAAGACCCGTGTAACTGCTCCAAAGCAGGCCTAGACAACTACGATGTTCCAACATCCGGATCGAGAAATCATGCAAACCATGAAACGGCCAATCCACCTGGGCAGGATGAATTAAAAGACCCAGGGGGAAGCACGGCCCGCGGGTGCTGATTCTGAGGATCCCAAAGGCCCAATCCACTCCCCTAGAAGGGAGTGCTGGATCGCGGGCCACCACCCAGTCGAGGGAACCGGGGACCATCCGAACCCGGTTGCTCCCATCTTCTCCCTCCCGTGGCAAGGATTCCCCTCAGAGAAGGCGCGGGAACCTAAGCCAGCGAAAGAGGGAGAGCCTGCGTGCTACGGGGGTGTCCATACGCCTCCTGACCCGCAACCCCCGCAGCAGGAGCCGCAGACCACAACGGAAGCGCATATGTGCGCTCTCCGTATGATCTCTGCCCCCTCCATGTGCGCTCTCCATATGATCTCCGAGACTCGTCCCCTAGAGATGAGCCGTTCTTCAGCTGCTCCCCGGTCGCCCCAGCTATCCGGCGGCAAGGAGCCCATGAAAGAAAAGAAATCGATCCTCCCACTCAAAGCGACAGAGGAACGGGTGTGGTAAAAATTCCAACGAGAAACTTTGGGATAACCAGACGAGACCCCTCTTTTCCCCTTTTTATAGGCAGAAGAGACTCGGGACGAGCCATCAGAGCTGAGGTCCCGAGATTCAAACACCTGTCCCACACCTCCACGTGGTCCCCGAAATTGGCGCAGCATCCCACTGCGCGCCGAACTCACCGCCTGAGCCAGGACGCGTACGGAGATCCTTTCCTGATCCCGAATCGCAGTCATTAAATGCAGAAAATCGTCCGCTGACGCTTCGAAAATCGGCGGGCTCAGAAAATCGTCCTTTGAAAAGGTACTGTCCAATAGTGGACGGTTGTGTGCGCATCGCAACGAGATGACCTGCATGGGAAAGGAGCACCTTCCGGAAAGCTCTGATACAGCTTTATACCCCCACTCTGCCGTATCTCCGCTTATAGTAAAGAAAAACCGAATTGCCTGCGGGATGGCAGAACGCTGGCAGGATGGCAGGGAGCGTGAAAACCTACTTCATCCATCGGCCCCAGCCGACCCATCTTTGTCCGTCGGCCCCAGCCGACCTACCTCATCCGTCGGCCCCAGCCGACCTACCTCATCCGTCGGCCCCTGCTGACCCATTTTTGTCCGTCGGCCCCTGCCGACCCATGATATCCGCCGGCCACAGCCGACCCATGTCGTATGTCGGTCCTAGTCGACCTAACTTGTCTCAACCGACCGACCTTGTTCGTCGGTCCAGACCGGCCCATTTTATCGATCGACCCGAGCCAATACATTTTCCTGGTCTCAAATTAAGGATGGCCCAAGGATATTGACGAGCCATGGGTCGTTCACGATCGAGGCAACACTAGACAACAGCAAGGTCACGCGAGAAAAATACTTAGATAAAAACAGGAAATCCCTTTGCTGCAAAATGTCAAATGTTTAAAAGGGGAAGATACAGGAGCGGCCCCTAAGAGCCAGGAGCCCCACCGGCTTGGGGAGTACCCTCAGCCACGTCTGCAGGTGCACGGCTAGGCTCGCCCTTCTCTGATGTTTTCACCCCCTCTGTAACGGTTTGTGACTGTCCCTCAGAGGCTACGGCTTTGCTGGGACCAGGGGCGCCGCCAAGCTCGGCGTCAGAAACATCGACGCACTCATCTTCATCTTCTTCTTCTTCGGACTCGCCGTCTTCAGAGTCCTCGACGCTCAGAAAAGAAAGATCCCACTCCGGGTGCCCGCTAAGTATCCTTTGCTTACATTCTTCCATCCCGTGACGGAATGCGGATACGCTCATAGCGTCTTGCCTCCCCTGAAGAATGGCGAACTGCGTGTTGGCCTCGGCGGCCCATTTCTCGGCCTCGGCGGCCCATTTCTCAGCCTCTGCAGCCTGGGCCTTCAGGATGGCGTTTTGTCCCTCGAGCTCGCTAGACCGTATCTCGAGCTCCGAGCTCCTGCTGCGAGCAGACGCGAACGCACTTTGGAGAGCCTGAATCTCCGACCCCATCCTCGCCATCTGGCAAAGTCAAGGATAATCGGCGTCACAGGGAACCAGATAGAAAAACAAGGAGGGTGAAATAAGAGCATACCTCCCCCTCTCGCCTGGCCAACCTTCCGGCCAGCTCCTCAGCCTCGCTCCGGGCCCTCGTCCTGTCAGCGCCGACCAACTCCACCCTCTCTTGTAGGGTATTGATTTTCGATCGTCCGGCTTCAATCTCTCCGCGAGCTTGCGATAACTCGCCATTCACTCGAGTCATTATCCCTTGTTGCCACCTCGCGTTCTCCTTCAATTCGGCGATTTCGTCATCACGCCTCTTCAGTTTCTCCTCCACCTCGCCCAACATTCTCATCAGGCGTTTTCTTTCATCGTCGGCCTCTCTCCTCAACCGGCTCAAACTCTCGCCGTGGTCCCGCCGCATCGCCACCACCTCCGCGGAGTGTTTCGATTTGATCTTGGCCAACTCCAAGCAAGCGTCATCGTTCTTCGCTAGGAGTCCCTCTAACTCCTCCACCCTGCGCTTCTGCTTGGACACCTCCTCCACGGCAGCCTGGTGTGCCACTCTGGCCGCCTTCGAGCTCCTATCCATCGTGTCCATGAGCTCGGCGAACTGCTCAGACGTTTTCAGCCGCGACTGGAGCTCGACATCTCCCTCCGGGCCTGGACACTGCCCCTGTCGCCAAGCTCAGGCGCCAACAAATTGCCCGGGAAAGCAAAACACCCTACAAAGACAAAAATGAATAAGCGCCCACACGGAGTCCATCGAGAAACATCTGACACGCTGGAAAAATAACTCACCTTCGAAGCATAGTCCCGGGTCATCTTCATCAACGTCGTATTATCTATGGCGGGAGGAGATGGACCCTCAGCTACACCTGCTGCCCGAACGCAGCATCTATCAACCCCCGGTCGGCGAACTCATCCCCCGATGGATCTGCGCCCGGATGCAGGACCGACCTCATCATGGCGGAGAACGCCTCATCAATGCCCCCGAGCTACTGGGTTGACCGGCCCCGCCTGAGGGACGGCCTGGACGATCCCCAGCTGAGAAGCCTTCAACCTCCAGCCTCCTCCATCAGGGCCCTGGCTTGGGCCTCTTCGGATAGCTCGGCCAGCCCAAGCGCCAGCCTCCCCAAAATCTTCTTCGAAGGGGCCCCGATCGTGGGACCCCCACTTTGCTCTGCTCCCTCCACTGATGCATCTTTCCCAGTCGCCACTGCCTGCGCCCCTCCGCGGGCTTCCCCGAGGTCTCGGTCTGAACCGCCTCTGACCCATCGAGGATGGCCCAACCTCGCTGCTGCCGGACTCCCCAGCGGATAGGCCAAGCAGGGGCTCCTCCCGAACTTCCTCCGCTGTGGCTGTCTCCTCTCCTGCTGGAGCCAGTGGCGACCCCACGGGGGCAATGGACCCCTCTGCTACGGCCCCCACTGGGTCCATCGCGGGTTCCTCCTTCAAGGGAGGCGCGGTCGGACGGGCCAACGGAGCCTCATCCGAACTGTCCGAAATCTCCAACACAAGAGGTTCGGGCGCTACGGCCGCCCTCCCCGTATCCCCTTCCCAGGCGCTGTCTGCGGCTGCTCCAGCGCCGGCGGGCTCTTTGCGGATGTATGGCCCTCTTTTTGGGTCGGCCGCTGTCCGCTCCACTACCTTCCCCGGGACGCTTCCCTCTCTTCCTCTTGGAGAGGCTCGACAACGCCAACCTCGTGGCTGTCAAACCGGAGTTCGCACATTCAGACCAAGCACAGTAATCGGGAAAAATACGCAACGCGAAAAGAAACTCACCTTGGGGATCCAAAGGGCTGAGCCCGGCTGCAAAGAGAGCTCCCTCGATAACAGGTCGTTAGCCGAAAAGTCTGTCCATTACGAAGGACATCCAGGTCCCTCTCCTCCTGCGCCGATAAGGCCGGATGCGTCTCCGCATCCCTCGCAACTTCCCCCCATCGCCGAGGGAAATCGGAACCGATGTTCCCCTCCGCAATCACAAATCGGCTCTTCCACCCCTTGATGGAAGAGGGCTTATCCGCAATAACATTAAAGACCTCCGGGGCCCGATGGAGGTCCACTCCGATTTCCTCCCGGGAGTTAGGTGATAACAGGTGCGAAAAAGGGGGAGAGTCGCAACGATTTGGATCTGGTGGCACATCGAGATAAATCCGACGATGTTCCGCCAACTGTTTGGGGCCACCATCGATGGACAGATGTTGTAGTGGGTCATGATCTCCTTCACCAAGGGATGGAGAGGGAAACGAAGACCCGCCTTAAAACTGTCCTCATAGACGAATACTCCAGACTCCAAGTCCCGGGTAACCCTATCTTCAAGTCCCGGCACCCGCAAAACCACATCCATGGGCAGACCATACCTCTGATGAATCCTCCCCAAATCCTCAGCGACGATTTCTGAGGCCACGTCGTCAGGGCTCATCGCCATTGAAAGAAGTATCAGATGAAAGCAATGAGCGTCGGAGAAGATGAAAGACCAAAACCCACTGGAAGCAAAACGAGAAAACGCCAAGCGCGCATGCACAATACGCCTATATATATATGTGGGGCGGCCGTCACTTCGCTTCTCCGCTAAGGAACCGCCCTGGGGAGCGGGGCGTCTCATTCAAAGCGTCCGAACGCCTCGACAAACACCCGATCGATCGGAATTCGAGGTGTGGCGCAATCTCAACCGTCGATAGTGGAGGAGCCTTACCCCCGAAGGTACAATGGCCCTATCGCATTAATTAGGGCATCATTGCCTGGATTGTTTAAGCCAAAACGTCCCATCCAGAGCGCGCCACTTGAGCTTATACTCCCTACGCCCGAACCTACGCTTCGAACTAGGGAGTGGAGGGCATGTGTTGGGGGGTAAAATCGTCATTGCATTGATATCCGTGCGAGGCGGCTAAGGCTGACCTCCTCCCGCCGCCTTCCTCCGGGCCTCCGTGGCTCGGCCTCCGGGCTTCCGTAGCTCGGCCTCCTCCGGGCTTCCGTAGCTCGGTCTCCTCCGGGCTTCTCTAGCTCGGCCTCCCCGGGCCTCCGTGGCTCGGCCTCCTCCGGGCTTCCTAGCTCGGCCTCCTCCGGGCTTCCTAGCTCGGCCTCCCCCGGGCCTCCGTAGCTCGGTCTCCTCCGGGCTTCCTAGCTCGGCCTCCTCCGGGCTTCCGTAGCTCGGCTCCTCCGGGCTTCCTAGCTCGGCTCCCCGGGCCTCCGTGGCTCGGCCTCCTCCGGGCTTCTCTAGCTCGGCCTCCTCCGGGCTTCCTAGCTCGGCCTCCCCCGGGCCTCCGTAGCTCGGTCTCCTCCGGGCTTCTCTAGCTCGGCCTCCTCCGGGCTCCGTAGCTCGGCCTCCTCCGGGCTTCCGTAGCTCGGTCTCCTCCGGGCTTCCTAGCTCGGCCTCCTCCGGGCTCCGTAGCTCGGCCTCCTCCGGGCTTCCCTAGCTCGGCCTCCCCCGGGCCTCCGTAGCTCGGCCTCCGGGCTTCCGTAGCTCGGTCTCCTCCGGGCTTCCCTGGCTCGGCCTTCTCCGGGCTTTCGTAGCTCGCTTATACCCAGCGATCCACGCTCCGACGTCTACCTCCGCGGAACCTGACGCGGGAGAGCTTAAACTTACCTGAGCAGCTCCTTAGGCTAGGAATCATATCGAAACGTGGCCTAAGACCTATTGAAACCGCCCCAGGTCTACTCACCCAGATCCCAAGACATCGAAGAGCTCTCCCAGCCGTCGATCCCTTAACTGACAAGGCGTGGATTCTAACGGCCCCACAACGGCCTGATTCTGTCTACCCCCGTATCGTAACAACCTCAGAACCTTCCAGAAGATGCTCAAGTCCCAGGTGACAGTCTATAAGTATCAGATTAACAGATCCCTCAGGTACGCACGCAGCTCTGTACGCACACCTCCACTCTCACTCTCCTCCCCTTTTTGGAGCCTCCGATTGGCCACCCCCCGGAGAGGCCTCCCGGAGAGATCCACCTCCTCATTATCTGGTTGATCGCCGATTCCTTCCCCACTGACTTGAGCGTCGAAGGGTCTTCCGCGGAGGACCAACCCCAGCGTCCCTCCGCGTGTGGGCTTCTTTTGCAGGTCCGCCGCACCCCCGTCTTCCCGGAGATCGACCGCGCCCGAGTCGGAGGACGGATCCCGGCGGCAACAAAAATAAAAAGAACCTCTTGACGCGAGCATACAATGCAACATAATTGTATACATTTAATTACTTATTGAAGTATTCTTTTAGAAGGAAACATCTAAAATATTAATGATATTGCTTCTTATTGAAGTATTCCTTTAGAAGTAAATATCTAAAATATTAATGATATTGCTTCTCATTGCTAACACCTTGTTAACATATACTGAATGAAATTATTGTATGTGAATTTTTTACGAAAGACATCAAGATACTATTTGCCGTCGATGCCCATCCAAAGTTCAATAACTTATAAATGATTTAAACATAAAAAGATTATTTACAAGATTACATATATTAACATTTTTAAATTATTTTGTATTTGCTTAACTATAAATTTGCATAGATGATTTTCATTCGATTGGAACTTTATCACTGCTTGAAAAGCACCAAATTATTTACTAGGCATCTATAATAATTTTCAATGCAAATCAAGTTGACCGCCTGATTGTCTGTGCATCTAGCATGGATGGTATTTTCTTTTAATTCTCCTTCTTTTAATGCAACCTACCAAATTTTATTTTACTTATTTTTCTATATTTATGTTGTTAAAAGTAAATATAAAAAGCACAAAAGATAGAGATTTAATAGGAGAGTCCCAACAAGTAGAGTTCGGTAGAATCAACTTGTACCTAAAATTTTTATATGACAAAGCAAGAATTAAAACTAAAATATAATTTTATAAAAGGATAAAATTATTTTCTTTTATAGTAGCTATTTTATTTCAGGATTGAATTGAAATATTTGCCAAGTAGAGATGGATCCCGATTTGCAATTCTAACAGCTACAAACTATTTTCTTTCAAAAAAAAAAAGTAAACATTGCCTTCTTTTAATTATTCACATACTATAGTTTATTCTCGTAAACTATATTTTATGAGAATAAACTCTTCTTAAGACTATTTATTGCAAGAATATATGAGCATGCTAGAAAATTCTTGGTTGCAAATAAATGACCATGCTAAAGTTTTATAGCTTTCAAAATGAATTAAGTATAGTCAAGCATAAGAAGGTGACTATAAAAGCTAAGTTACAAGCTACAGGTTATTCCTAACTATAATATGTTATTTGGCTACTCCTAAGATATAAAGAAATATTTTTGATTATATTTTGATTAGGTCGAATCTTTGCAAATACTATCTTCTTTTATATTTATAGTATGTCGATCATAATTGCATGAAGCAACTGCTAGCGTCTTTAGCAACTTTTTATTCATTTTTGAAAATTGTCAAAGTCTCCCATTGGCCTATAATAACTCTTCGCTAACTTTACAATTTTAACAACTATACTTTGGTTCCCAGATGGCAACCCAAAAGGGGGATGAATTAGGTTCTAAAAAAATTTAAGCAAATTTAAACAAGTAATGCTAATGTGCAGTATGAGTGCAAGGAAAGATATTGCAAGCAGATTATGAAGAGGTAAAATAAGAGAAAATAGTCAAGCATGCCAAACACAAGAATTTTATAGTGGTTCGGTGTTAGCTACACCTACATCCACTCCAAGAAACTCTTAGGCCACACTATAATCTTTCTGATTATAGCAGAGTTGTTTTACAAGCTCATAACTCAAACTTGTTATTTTGCCCTGGGATCACAACGAGCCCAGCTAGTTTTCACAGGATAACCAGCACAAAATCTTTCACAAGCTTCCTAGCTTGCACAAGGCCAAACTGCCCCTTTGATTCAATTTTTTGATTGAATCAACTAACTAAAGCAATATGAGTCTGTGTACAATAGAAATAAAGCTCCAAAAATGAGCAAGTATAACAATAAAATTAAATAGAAATAGATGAGACTGATTAGAAGATCTTTGTTGGAAGATTATAGAAGATCCAATCCTTTCTAAAAACCATTGAGCTTTATTTTGAACTTCTCAAGTTTAACTTTAATCTTTTTCTCTCAATATTGATCATTCCTCGAGATTTCATCCTTGGAGCTGATTTTTGGAGCCGAGATTCAGAGTCGACTTGAGTGTTGAAGTTGACCCATTTTCGAAGATTCTGTCGAGCCGACTCCTGGACTGTGCTCGACTCCGCTCAGACACTTTGATTCGAGTCGATGAGTCGACTCCCGACTTTCAGGAGTCCACTTCAAGCGAGTCGGGTAAGACGAGCTCGAGCCGACTCGGGAAAAGCATGAGTCGACTCCAGCAAATCATTTTTAACGATGGCCCCAACGGTAAGATTTTCCGGCTATATCTCTACAGATTCTCTTTTCAAATCAAAAATCAAGAGAAAATTATCTTTCAAAAAGAGGGAAAAATAGAGCTTTCCTTTTAGCTAAAAATAGATTGATTCTTTTTCGTCTGCTCCAGATCTTCAATTTAAAAGAAAATCT
The DNA here is from genome assembly GCA_900491605.1 of Calamus simplicifolius. NCBI lineage: Eukaryota > Viridiplantae > Streptophyta > Magnoliopsida > Arecales > Arecaceae > Calamus > Calamus simplicifolius. Next base: position 119,662 of record UESW01002163.1, read on the forward strand.
TTTCTCTTTTCTTTATCTCAACTCCAAAGTCTTTCAAGAATCATTCTTTCTCCTACCATCTGGGCTTTTGTACTTCATCTCAAGGGGAGCATTTCATTATCCAAACACTTTTATTCTAATTGTCTGATTCAATCAGTCAGTGGAATATACCTCAAGCTTTGTAGAGCCCGCAACGTGTAGGGTTTTGCGCTGGTAAGCCCGAGTTATGGGTAGTGGAAAACAACAAGTTTGAGTTGTGAGCTTGGAAAATAACTCGGCTGTAATCTAGAGAGATTATAGTGTGGACCCATGAATCTTGGGAGTGGACGTAGGTGTTGGTTGCACCGAGTGTTTGCCGTGCTAGCTTGTGCATTGGAATTTCACTCACTTGCACATCTTGAGCAAATCAGTTTAAATCTTCTAAAAAGTCTTAAATTTTAAGAATCCAGGGTTGCCATCTGGGCCAACAATCTTCAAAGTAGGCCTTCTATTCTTCTTTTTCTCTCTTTGATCTTCCTCGAGATATCCTTGGAGCTTTGGAAGATTCTTTGATGTTGAAGCTTTTGAAGCTTTTTTCTTCTCCCTTTGATTTGATGAAAATCCCTCAAGATTGGCTTTAGATTCATGGGATTTTCCTTAACCTCTGTTTTCGCTCCAGAGCTTTTGAAATTTAAACTTTTCTCTTGTTGTTTTTCACTTCTCCTCTTCTTTCCTTTTGAATGAATCTGGGGCTTTACTTATAGTCATCCTCTAAATTCACTTTTAGAGGAAAACTAGCCATTATTAGTAGGTTGAAGAATGTTTAGCATGAATGGAAAAAGAGCCATTGGAGTTTGGTAGAAAAATGTCAGGCTCTGAAGCCATTTCTAACAGATTTGGAGTCAACTCCTGACAAGGTCGAGTCAACTCGAACAGATGTGAGAGTTTGCTTGAGCGCGGGATGGTCAAAAATGAATTTCTTCTGTAGAGGAGTCGGCTCAAGTTATTCTTGGGGTCGGCTCAAATTCGTGCGAGAGTCGGCTCGAACTTGTGCGAGAGTCAACTTAAGTTGAACTCTGAAAAATACATTCTCTATATAACTGACCGAGTCAGCTCGAGACTCTATAGGAGTCGACTCAAGCTCGATGCAGAATTGAGGTCTCTTTGTCTTTCTAATAGAGTCAACTCAAAATTCTACAGGAGTCGACTCAAGATTGATGCAGAAATGCAGTCTCTCTGTCTTTCTAACGGAGTCGACTCAGGACTCTATAGGAGTCGACTTGAGTCCGTGCCAGAAGTGCCAAAACGTGCCAAAATGCACCAAACTATAGGACTCGACTCTAAGTGCTGAAATTGATACTTAAAGCTATACTCAATACCAAGCTCGATTTTTCTTATGATTTTGATTGAAGATTTAAATTTATGAAACACTTAATCAAAATCATTAGTACTAAAGAGAATATACTCAAGTAGTTTTTGTTATTCATCAAAATCAATATTTGGATCAATATAATCCTTCTTCTTCGCTTTTCAGTTTACTAACCAAAAGTTAGTAATCCTATGTTTTACCCAGATGATGCAACCCAAGAGGAAGGGGTGAGATGGGGATGAATTGGGTTTCTAAAAAATAATTTGGCAAGTATGTGCACTTAGCAAATTTCAAAGTTTAATCAAAGTGTTGTGTAGCAAAGTGAAGAGACAATAAAAAAGCACCGCAGAAATTAAATTACATAAACACAAACAATATATAGTGGTTCGGTGCCAAACTCAACACCTACATCCACTTCCCAGAACCCTTTGAAAATTTTTACTATCAACCCTAGCCTTTCGGGCTAGCTTCTTATTTCACATGCATAAGGAAGCCTTTCACAACCCTAGCCTTTCGGGCTAGCTTCTTGTTTCACAAGCACAAAGGGGCCTTTCAATCAATCACAAGACTATCAAGATTTAAGTACAAGAAGTTCCTAAAATGAGCATATAAAGTTCCTGAAAGATAGGCACCTATATAGGCACCTAGTTTGCAATAAGTCGCCTATATAGGCGCGTTGTTTGCAACAAGTCGCTTATATAGGTGCCTTGTTTCAAAAATATGGCAAACCGTCCTTAGCAATTGAAATGGGATTTACAAAAATGCCATGGAGTGCTTTCAATGGGATTTATAAGAGTGACATGGAATGCTTTTAATGGGATTTACAAGAATGCCATGCAAGAAAGCTTTACCCTTTTCAAAATATTTTCTATCATGACCCAAAATCATACTCATGAGCCATTTCAAGGAAAAAGGGAGCTTTGGAAAACAATTTTGACATAAGAATTAAATTAAAGATAGTTCTAGTGTTTGAAAGATAGATGCTCTTTTGAAACATGAGTGCATTTGAAAGATAAATACTCCATGGAAACATAAATCTTTTGTAAAATAAATACTCCATTTAAACATAAGTTCATTTGCATTATTTGAAAATATTTTTTACTTAGAAATCAAAATCATATTAGTCTCATTTTATCTTTGTGTTACCTTTCTCTTGACTTGAAGATTAATTTTGGTTTAGAGTAACACCTTCTTCTTGATGCCTCATTTGAAATTAATTTGACTCAATAATAAGGTCATTAGTACCATACTTAATTATTTTGTAGTCATCAAAATCAATATGAGGTCAACACTATGTAGCTCTATTAATCTGAGAATATATGCTATTAATAATCTTTTAGTTAAATAATCAATTTATTTCAATTTATTCATTAGAAAACTAAAATAAGATGTCAATAATAATATAATCATTTTCTTAAACAAGTTCAACAAATAACTATTATAGTTGAATTTGACAACCCATAAATTTTAACATAGGATAAGGTGACATTCTTAAAATAATTTACCTTTTAAAAAATATATTAAAGAATATAAAGTATTTAATGCATTAAATACATACATCATGGTAGTCTTTTTCTTTACATACTATTTGACTTATTATATCTGCTGATGTTGCACTATAAATTGTATTGTTACTATTGCTGCAAATTTTCATTATCTAACTTGAGAGCGAAATGATGGTGCACGTGGGTGTCCAGGTGGTGCCCTCTTATCCTCGTGGACCTGCAAAATAGCATCCTTATGTAGAAGATTAAGGTGGGTGGTGCCTGCGGAAGACCCTTCGACGCTCAAGTCAATGGAGATCCTTGGCCACAGTTAATGTGGAGAAGGTTTGAACAGAAAAAAATTCAAAGAGGGGTTTTAGAGTGAAATGGCATCCATGAAGGATTTTTTTAGTGCATACCTGAGGGATCCTGAGACCTGATATTTAAAGACAGCAGAGATGGTATGTAATATTATCTGATTTTTTGGGTGCAGTTGCTGAATTTGGAGGAGGATAAGGCTGATTTTGACGTATACCATATCGGGGGAAATTCAGATCCCGCTAATCATGAAGGATGTTATATCTTGCTCCCATTTCCATAAAAGGAGGCTTATTCCGAGATTCCCGTGATCATGGTGATCTGGTATCCGAGATATTTAGCACGGGCTAAAGGTTGACATAAGGAACAGTCAGTCGAGCGACTCCTGACTTTTAAGGTTTGGCAACCCTAGTTTGGGAGCGAGACTCAACAAAGAAAGCTGAGGGTCGGTCGACCGAAGCTCGTTCTGGTGAGACTCGGGCGAAGATGCTGACAGAATAGCTCGACGAAGTATCAATCAGCTTGCAAGGGTCAGTTGACTTTGGGCAAGCGAGCCTTGGGCGGAGATGTTGACAGAATAGCTCAACGAAGTATCAAATGGCTTGCAAGGTCAGTTGACCTAGCCCAATTGGGTGACATGTGGTAAAACCAAAAATCATGTGCTTGAACTGAGAGGTCGCAGCTCCTAGGGTTTCTCACTAATAATGTCCTCTGCCTTTTCATGAGATAGTTTAAAAAAGAGGGGACCGACATCTTCCACAATCACATCCTTTCAAATCCTTATCATTATTCTCCCTTCTAAGGCTAAGTGTCCCCAATTGAAGAAGACCATGGCCTGCCCTATTTCCATCCATTCCAAATATATGGAGCACCCAACTTGCATCGCCTTATCGGTGACTCCAACGGATTTGAAGAGAATCCGCCGTGAATATTGGATTTTCAACGACTACGATTGCAAGTGCCGAGTCCTGAGCAAAAAACTTCAAATGAACTGGAGTCTGGGACTTTCTTTTATGAGAAGTGCTTCAAGGCGCGCGGGCATCCGCCTTTCCCTTCATCCAACGGTTGATGGGGTTATGGAGTTTCATGGCATCTACCCCACAGCGGTGGTGCCAAACTGTTGGCGCTACATCATGGGGTTCAACTCTATATGCCAGTTCGTAGGGATGACAACCACAATGCCTCTGTTCTGGGTGTGCCACAACATCGTCTTCCCTAAGAACTTCTTCTGGCTCTACATCGAACCTCGAAGGTCCTTCAAGAGGGTTTCAAGGGTTCCATCCTAGATAAAGAGATGGAAGCCCTATTTTTTTATAATCCATTGGAGCGACAGATGTCTCTTCCCTTGGTTGTGGGGGAAATTTTCTGAGGACCTGAACAAAGCTTCTCGGCTATCGAATTAGGAGGTCAAAGACCTTAAGATTCTCTCTAAGAGGGGGTGCTCTTGGTCAGAGTTCTTCTGACTAAAGATGCACTCTTCACCACCAGCCTTAGTAGCATCGACCTTTGGGATAAGTCTAATTTTAAGTTTACTAACCCTCAAATCTATCTGCTGGGGCATGACTAACTATCTAATTGTTCTATGTTCACAGCAGCCAAGTCGGATCTTGGGGCTTGAATGAGGGAGATGCTTAAGAGTAGCTCAGGCAAGAAGGGTGGGAAACTGTCTTGCCTGGCCTTGCTAAGCCCTACAAAGAAGAAGGCAAGCCTCGGCTTCGAGTCTTCCTCACCACTTTCTCTCAGGTCTTTCCCAGCCCTGTCGAGCCCTTCAAAGAAGAAGGCGAGACTCGGCTCCCCGAGCCCTTTGAGAGAGGGTGATGAGGAAGGCTCAAGACCAGGCCTTGCCTTGATCCCAGTGCCAAAGGAGAAGGTGCCAGTGAAAAAAATAAAAGAAGCATTAGTTTAGAAGAAAAAGAAGCCGGATGTCTTAGCGGACAGGTTCTAGGAAAGAGAGGATTTTCCAGTGAGCCTGGACTTCAATAAGGGCCCCAACTCACTCATCTGTACCCTAGTTTGCATCATTCCCTATAGCCGATAGACTTCTGAGGAACATTAGGAGTATCAAAGAATAAAGAGGACGATCGAATCCAAAGGGTTGGAGGCCGCCATTGCTGCGAGTGGTGAATATATCCCTTCGTTTACAAAGGAACCTCTCCCCGAAGAGCAGGGAGAGGCCGGGAGGGGTGCCGAGGACCAAGAGGGTCCCTCGGGAGAGAGGGTCGGTGAGGATGGACCCTCGAATGAAAGGGTCGGTCAGGCTGGTCCTTCCTGACAATTTGCTACCGACCTTGAGTTGGAGTTGCTAAAGTCATGACTTAATGTATTCCGCTCCATCCTCCGTCCAGAAGGAGGTCCTTTGGATGCGGAGCATGAGGAAGCTGAGCAAGGGACAGTCTCCTTCATAGTCAAGGGGTTTGAGCTCCCTAAAATCTTGGAGGACCTCCCGTTGCTTGGGAGCGAGGACCTTTTGAAGGACATGAATAGTTATGCCTTCTGGGTAAGTGAGAATGTCTTTTTTTCTCTTCTCTTTGATATATTTTGTTATCTCCGGGCTTGCTCATTTTGTTTGGTTACAAGGGATTATCCTTCAGAGGGCACTTGATAGGCGGTTGATAGCCGTAATAGAAGCTCACGACTTTGAAATAAAGAGGGCTTGGCTAGCTAGCAGTCTGAAAAGCTAGCCAAGACCTAGGTTGAGCTTGAAATAGCCCGTATATTGGCCGAGGAAGCCTGGTCGACATTGTCATTGTCTCGAGCAAAGACCCAAAGGAAATAAATATGCTGAATAAGAGCCTTGCTGACAAAGGTCGCAAGCTTGAAGCTTGCCGATAGCATGAATGAGCTTGCGTCCACCCAATATAAGGCAGAAGAGGATCGAGCAAAGCTGGAATATGCCTGAGGGAAGCTTAACCATTCTAAGAAGGAGAAGAAAAGGCTTCACAAGCAGGCTGCGGAGGCAAGGGCAAAGGTTACTCGGCATGCCAACATCATTGCAAAGGTATAGACTTTGTTCACTCTTCCATAACGATAAATTCTACCTCACCTCTATCTAAATGAGATCTATCGGCTTTATTTCTTAGGCAAAGGAGAACAAAGCTCGAGCAATGGAGCACATCAAGATGTTAGAAGAATTATTTATGCGCCATCTACAAAGCTTTGAGTCTCAAGTCCGGATCAACGAGGCCAACAATCAGAAAAAATATAAGAGTTCAGCCTAGTTTCTCAAGGAGAAACTCTCATTCTCGAAGGAGGCCTATATGTTGAGGGTGACTAAGACGTATCAGAGGATCATCCAGCAGTACCCTGACTTGGACCTCTCCTTCCTAGAGGATGAGGGGTATTGTGTTGCCTCAATGTCGGCTGATACCCCAGTTGCAACTCCCTTATCCATCGAAGCCAAGCCCGACAAAGATGGTGCCCTGGAGATAGAGTTCGAAAAAGCCGCGAAGGTAGACTCGGCTAAGGTTCCCCCATCCATTACTGAAGAAATGAGCCAATCTACTCTAGCTCTTCCTCCTTTGGTGGTTTCCCCCAAGAAAGGCTCAGCACCGAATAATCCAGCCAAGCCTTAAATTTATCCCTTCTTTCTTTTTGTAACTGAAGAGATTTTTTTTTTTCATGTCGTAAGGCACTATTGTTATAAACAATTCTTTTGTAATAAGCAAGTTAATGAATAAATTTTTATTTTTTCAATTGCTTGTACATTCTTCATAGCTTTGTGAATGATATTCATGTAGCTATTTGCTCAGAATGTTTTACAATCGTTGAACTGAGCAACTTAGGCTCCATGAGAATAGCATAAGGGTGTTTCAACCGAAAGGTCGAAGAAATAACTTAAAGATGTCTCAGTTCGGCTCAAGGTTCGAGAAGACAATAGATCATACTCAGCCCTATCGAGGTTCAGAGATATAAAGAAATAGGAATTCTGCCCAGGTGAGGGTTCAAAGAGTTAACTAGATGTTCTTGACCCTATCGAGGTTTGGAGACTTAATAAAAAAATATCTCAGTCTAGCTGAGGGTTCAGAGAAACTATGTAGTTTTCTCAGCCCTACCGAGGTTCGAAGAATAAATAATAATATGCCCAGTCCTACCAAGGTTCGAAGAAATAACGTGCTTGGCCCTGTCGATGTTTGAAGAAATAACTTGCTTGGCCTTGCCAAGATTTGAAGAATAAGTATAATGTGCTTAGCCTTGCCGAGGTTCAGAAAAATAATGTGCTTGGCCCTATCGAGGTTCAGAGAATAAGTATAATGTGCTCGGCCCTGCCGAGGTTCAAAGAAATAACGTAGAACAAGCTTAGCCTTGCCGAGGTTCGAGAAATTGCTTGGCCCTACCGAAGTTCGAAGAAATAATATAGAAAAACCTCAGCCCGACTGAGGGGTTCGAGATAGAATTCATAGGACTAGCAATTGGAAGAAACCTATTTCTCATTAACATCTTAGAAAAAGATGATTATTTGGAGAGGATATATTTAAATGTGGAGAAGTTTATTACAACGAACAAGATCATTCAGTTGAGGAATACTTTGCTAATAATATACTCAGAGGTTGTTCGATTTTTATGTTCTAGGGATGGTTTTCCCATCGAGGTCTTGGAGCTGATAGGTGCCTGGTCTGATGGCTTCTACAACTTGGTAAGGGCCTTTCCAGCTCAGAGTCAGTTTTTCTTGTTTCGTCGGCTTAGAGACTGAAGCTTTGTGGAGCACAAGGTCACTGGGAAGGAAGAGCTTCCCTTTCACTTGGGAAGAGTAGTAACTAGACACGCTCTATTGGTATGCAGCCATTTTGGTTTGGGCCTTTTCTCTAACTTCTTCAATTAGGTCGAGGTTAGCCTACAGTTGTTCATCATTTGCTTCTTCAAAATAACTTTTGACTCTGGGAAAGGGTAGGCCCACTTCGATCGAGATGACGGCTTCAGTGCCAAAGGCCATCCTAAATGGAGTTTCACCATGAGAATCCTTTACATTGTTTGGTAAGCCCAAATGATATGGTGAAGCTCATCTGCTCATCTACCGTGTGCTCTATTCAACCGAGCCTTTAATCCTTGCAGCAACATTCGGTTAGCTACCTCCGTCTCGCCATTAGTTTGTGGATGCCCAACTAAGATGAGTCAGTGGATGATGCTATGATCTTGGCAGAACTCTTAGAATCTTGGATTGTCGAATTGCCGACCATTGTCAACAATAATGGTGTGTAGAAGACCGAATCGGCAAATGATCGGCCATCAGACAAAGTCTTTGGCTCGGACCTTAGTGATTTGGGCAACTGCTTCGGCCTATGTTGATGGAGGAGCCAGAAGAGGAGACGACATCTGGGCATCAAACCATGATAAGAGGAAGCAAGGGATAAGGAACGGGCCCGACGAGGCCGGAGCAATGGACTGAGATGGTTGTGAGGATGCCATGTTCTGTGAGGGACCAGGCATTTGAGAGGCAACCTGGTCAAGGGCATCTACGATTCTCCATTCAGGATGATATCTTTCTCTTTTGAAATATTTCTTCCAGGATTTCAAGTTTTTAGAAACTTGAAGCCCTTCCTCTAGCACTAATTTTTGCTGCAGATTTTCGTTCCTTGACTTAGAGCAAAATGGTAGTGCCTGTAGGAGTCCAAGTGGTGCCCTCCCATCCTTGTGGACCTACAAAACAGCGTCCTCACACAAAAGATTGAGGTGGGTGATCCCTGCAAAAGATCATTCGATGCCCAAATCAGTGGAGATCCTTGATCACAGATAATGTGAAGAAAATTTGGAGAGATGAAAATTTTAGAGAGGGGTTCTGGAGTGCAATGGCATCCCTGAAGGGTTTTTCCAGTGCGTAGCAAAGGGATTCTGAGACCTGATGTTTAAAGGTAGCAAAGATAGTATGTTGTTACATGATGTTTAAAGGTAGCAAAGATGATATGTTGTTACCTATTTTTCAGGTGTAGTTGCGGAATTTGGAGAATGATAAGGCCGATTTTGATGTAAACATTATCGGTGGGATTTCAGATTCCGCTAATCAGGAAAAAGATTATATCTGGCTCCCATTTTTGTGTAATGAGGCTTATTCTGAGATTTTCACGATCATGGTGATCTAGTGTCCGAAATGATCGGTGCGGGCTGAATGTTGGCATAAGGAACAATCGATCGAGCGAATCTCGATTGTTGAAGTTCGGCAACCCTGGTTCAGGAACAAGACTCAGCAAAAGAAGCCGAGGGGTCGGCCGAAGCTCGTTGTAGCGAGACTTGGGCGAAGATGCCGATAGAATAGCTCAGTGAAGTATCATTCGGCTCAAAAAGGCCGATCGGCCATAGCCCAAAGCGGGTCCCATCGGCTGTTCGCACTAGCCGATTTATGTGCAAACTTCTTACCCCACATCAGCTACATTCACTTGCATCACCATATATTGGATCCTTCCCCCCCCCCCCCCCCGCCCTCTCTCTCTCTCTCTCTCTGTCTATCTATCTATCTATATATATATATACAGAGAGTGAGAAGAATCTGAGGAAAGAATGGAAAGATGATTCCACTATATTTCTAACCCGGAAGAGAATTCCACCAATCCAGAAGAGAATCTATCATAAGAATATTTTATGCATACTGATGACGCCCAATCACTGATCCTGCACGTCGGGAACGGATGGATTCTCCAGGCTCTTCTTCACTAGGTTACCTGCAAAGAAGTCCCAGGACCGGAGAGGGTTCTCTGGTGGGGACCCTCCGACGCCCAAGTTAGTAATTGGGGTCACAGCTGAAGAGGAGCTCGAATGAGCTCTTTTTAAATAAGAGGATGCTCCAGAGAAGAAGAAAGTTCTTTCTGGGCTACCAGATAGTGATTTTTTGGAGATTATCGCGCATACCTATTTACTGAGCAGGTTCACCTTTTTATAGGGGTTGACCCTGGCACGATCACGTGGGATTCCGTGAGGAGGGAATGTCCATGGAGTTTTTGAGAGTTGCATGGATCTGCACTGGTTGGTGGGTCCTGTCTCATTGAAAAGGGAGAAAGTGGCGGTTGGTGGGCTACGTCCCATCAGCTAGCAAGGCTGCTGGGTAGTTGGGTCCAGTCCCATCAGCAACGTGGCCAGCAGGTAGTTGGATCTGGCATTGTCAAGCGGCATGGGTCAGAGAGGTAGCATCCCAAGCCACCAGAGCCGTGTTGGGGCAGGTTTGGAGGAAACCGGGAAATCTCGACTCTCTCGAAGGAGCCGAAGCTTATCTGGGTCGGCCAAGGGTGGCCGAGGCCGACCTAGCCGACTAGGACGTGCCGGGTCGGGCTGAGAAGGTCCGACCAGGAAGGGTCAGGGCTGACTCGGTGGGCTTGGAGATGCCGGGGCCGAAGAGGGCCGACCTAGGAAGGTCGGGGCCGACTCGGCGGGCTTGGAGACGCCGGGGCCGAGATGGGCCGACCTGGGAAGGTCGGGACCGACTCGGCGGGCTTGGAGATGCCGGGGCTGAGAAGGGCCGACCTGGAAAGGTCGGGGCTGACTCGGTAGACCTAGAGATGCCGGGCCGAGAAGGGCCGACCAGGAAAGGTCGGGACCGATTCGATAGGATTGGAGACGCCGGGGCCGAGAAAGGCTGACCTGGAAAGGTCAGTACCGGCTCGGCAGACCTGGAGATGCCGAGGCCGAGAAGGGCCGACCAAGAAAGGTCGGAGCCGACTCGATGGGCTTGGAGATGCCGGGGCCGAGAAGGGCCGACTAGGAAAGGTCGGGGCCGACTCGGCGGGCTTGGAGATGCCGAGGCCGAGAAGGGCCGATCAGGAAGGGTCGGGCTGACTCGGTAGACCTGGAGATGTCGGGGACGAGAAGGGCCGACTAGGAAAGGTCGGGGCTGACTCGGCGGGCTTGGAGACGCCGGGGCCAAGAAGGGCCGACCAAGAAGGGTCGGGGCCGACTCGGTAGACCTGGAGATGCCGGGGCCGAGAAGGGTCGACTAGGAAAGGTTGGGGCCGACTCGGCGGTTTTGGAGATGCCGGGGCCGAGAAGGGCCGACCAGGAAGGGTCAGGGCCGACTCGGCAGACCTGGAGTTGTCGGGGCCGAGAAGGGCCAACCAGGAAAGGTCGGGGCCGACTCGGTGGGCTTGGAGACACCGGGGCCGAGAAGGGCCGACCAGGAAAGGTCGGGGCCATCTCAGCGGGCTTGGATACGCCAGGGCCGAGAAGGGCCGACCTGGAAAGGTCGGGGCCGACTCGGCGGGCTTGGAGACGCCGGGGCCGAGAAGGGCCGACCTGGAAAGGCTGGGGCCGACTCGGCAGGCTTGGAGATGTCAGGGCTGAGAAGGGCCGACCTGGAAAGGTTGGGGCTGACTCGGCAGACCTGGAGATGCCGCGGCGCACCCATGCCTTTATTCTGCCGAAATTACCCTTGGGGCTACATTAGCCACATCAGATGCCCCTCCGCCCCTGAGCGCTAAGGGCCACGCGTCTGCAATCCTTTGGGCGAAAGGGGCGTGAAAATTCAAAAGGAATGATTGCCTCCCTTAGTACGCTTTAAATGGGCTAGTGTGCTGGCGCTTTGTTCCGAGGCAGGGTCGCTTCAAAAATTTCCCATAATCATGCGTTAGGTGGCGATGACGTTGGTGCCGGACGCTCCGGAGGGGGAGCCCATTGGGTTATGGGAAAAAGGGCGAAGGCATCATCACCGCTCCGTTTTCTATGGCTTGTGATTGGCCGGGGATCACATCTTCTGGAGTGGATCGAGGCGGCACGCCTCGGGTGCCGGCATGACTTTCTGCTGGCAGCCTGCAGCACAATGGGCGCGTGCCAGATGGTGGAATATGGGGCGGCGTTAGCTGGAGACGGGGGGCTATAAAAACCCCCCCAAGAGCCTGTAGAAGCCTTTACGCTACCACTTCTTTCTCCTTCTACTTTCTTCTTCTCTCGTAGCTGACATATTTCTTCTGCCACAGTTGGTCATTGGTGCGCTGGGCCTTCGTGAGGCGCTGGCCCAGTCTTCTACCATAATCTCCAAGGCTCTAGCATGGGCCGACAAGTATAGGAAGGAGAGTATGGCACAGGCTGAAAACCTTGCTCGCTTGCGCCAGGAAAACTTGGCCCGCGAGGAGAATTGGGCCAGTCGTCTGAGGGAGATGGAGAGCCTGGCCGAAGTCAAAAGCGGCCGGGCCTCCACGGCCGAGGCCAAGATGGAGCTGGCCTCAGAGAGATCGAGGGCCGCCACGGCGTAGAATGAAGAGTTGACTCAGCGGCTCCGATGCACTGAGGAGGAAACTCTAATTGCGGTGGAGAGAGCGGCCGCCGTGGAGAAGGCGGCGGCAGAGGCTGCAGAGAGAGCGGCCGCCGCGGAGAAGGCGGCGATGGAGGCGGGCTTGGAGAAGGCCAGGGCGGTGGCCTGTGCCGATGAGGCCAGCGCCCATGCCGCATAGGCCGAGAGCAAGGCCTGGGAGGCCGAGGCCAGGGTGCAGCGGGCCAAAGCTGAGGCGGGGCAGGCCGTGCCCAACTACAAGGCCTCGCCCGAGTTCAAGCAAGAAGTCGTCGAGGCCAGCCTCGATGCCTATGTTCAGGGCTTCGAAATGTGCAAAGTCAGAGTGTCCGCGGCCCTCAAGATCGACATTGCTGAACTGGAAGATATCCGGCCTGGCGATTCTGATAAGGAGCCTGCGGAGAAAAAAGACGAGAGGAAGCCCGGCCCCAGCGAGCCCTAGGCTATTTTTTTCTTTTTACTTTATTGTATGTAATCGGCCTCAGACCCAATTTTATATCCTTCTTCAACAGTCAATGAAAAAAAGACCTTTTCCCCTAACTTTTTGAGTTTCGATCCATCCTACCTTCCTCCTTTCGAGAAAATGCATTACTATGCCTTACGTCTTGTAGCCAAACCGTACGTGCTGACGACGTTGAAGCCGACTATAGTATCTTTTAAGATGCTCCATGACTCCAAACTTAGCCAATATTTGAATGTGTCTCTAGGATGTAGGCCGGCCATATGAACAGTCACTTAAGATATTTCGTGCTATCGCAGGCTGTTACCAAGAAGGCTTGCCTACACATGAGTCCCCCAAAGACTAGGAAGGATTTTCCAGGAGGCTTGATGCCAAGCCTAACTTTGGAGGCGTTCGGATTGACCAAAGATGGTTGAAGTTGATTCTGCCATCGTGAGTGGTTTGTGTGCTGCTTGAAGGGTAGCTCGGCCGGGTACGGGGCTGCTAAGGTCTTAACCGACTCGGGGGCACCGCCGTGCCGAGGCTGAGCGGTGTCCCATTAGCCGTGATGCTGGCGAGCTACTTTTGAACCACTTCAGGGGTTTGGGTGCCGCCTGAAGGGCGACTCGATCGGGTACGGAGCTGCAGGGTCTTAACCGACTCGGGGGCACTGCCGTGCCGGGGCCAAGTGGTATCCCGTTAACCGTGATGTTGGCGATCTCCTTTTGAACCACTTCAGGGATTTGTGTGCCGCATGAAGTGCGACTCGACCGGGTACGAAGCTGCTAGGGTCTTAACCAACTCGGGGGCACCGCCATGTCAAGGCCGAGTGGTGTCCCATTAGCCGTGATGTCGACGAGCTCCTTTTGAACCGCTTCAGGGGTTTGTGTGCTGCCTGAAGGGCGACACGATCGGGTACGAAGCTGCTAGGGTCTTAACCAACTTGGGGGCACTATCGTGCCAGGGCCGAGTGGTGTCCTGTTAGCTGCGATGCCAGCGAGCTCCTTTTGAACTGCTTCAGGGGTTTGTGTGCCGCCTGAAGGGCAACTCGACCGAGTATGGAGCTGCTAGGGTCTTAACCGACTCAGGGGCACCGCCGTGCCAGGGCCGAGTGGTATCCCGTTAGCCACGATGCCGGTGAGCTCCTTTTGAACCGCTTCAGGGGTTTGTGTGCCGCTTGAAGGGCAACTCGACCGGGTACGGAGCTGCTAGGGTCTTAACCAACTTGGGGGCACCGCCATGCCAGGGCCGAGTGGTGTCCCATTAGCCGCGATGCCGGTGAGCTCTTTTTGAACCGCTTCAGGGGTTTGTGTGCCGCCTGAAGGGCGACTCGATCGGGTACGGAGCTGCTAGGGTCTTAACCGACTCGGGGGCACTGTCGTGCCGGGGCCGAGTGGTGTCCCATTAGCCGAGATGCCAGTGAGCTCCTTTTGAGAGATTTGGTCCTTGAAGAGTAATCCGTAATGTCAGAAGGGACCCCCCTTTATTGCTCACGCCCAAGGGGAATATATTATTGATAATATTGACGAAGGTTATCTGCATTCTAGGTGTGTGGAACGGGTTGTCCATCAAGCTGCTCTAATTTGTACGCCCCCGGTGGAGTGCCTCGATGATGCGATAAGGGCCCTCCCAGTTGAGGGATAGTTTGCCCTCCTCTATAGGCTTTGAAACCTCAGCTTTTCTCAAGACCAAATCTCCGCGATGGAAAACCTTAGGGCAAACTCGAGCGTTGTAGTACTTGGCTGCACGCTGATGGAAAGTTGCCATGCGTAGTCTTTCCCGATCATGCACCTCGTCGATGAAGTCTAAATTAGCCTGAATCAGGGCGGAGTTATTTTCTTCACTGAAGGACTCCACGCATGGATTGGGAAGTCCAATCTCGATAGGAATGACGGCCTTGGATCCGAAGGAGAGACTGAAAGGAGTCTCACCCGTCGGGGCTCTGGGGGTCGTGTGATAGGCCCATATCACACTGGGGAGTTCCTCTACCCAACGACCTTTGGACCCGTCCAACCTGGTTCTGAGTCCCCTAAGAATGGTGCGGTTCATAACCTCTGCCTCCCTGTTGGTTTGTGTTGATCCACTCATTGATTTTGATGATTAATAAAGGAATTGAGTATATTCATTTGATTACTAATGGATTTCATAAGTGTTTCAGGACTTAAATTTATTTGATCAATTTAAAGGAATTAAGAAATGATTTTTGAAACATATACAAATCAGAGATTTTAAAGTTTCAGAGCTTGGAGTCGACACCTAGAATGTCTGGAGCCGACCCCATGGCCAATTCAATTTTAATCTAATTTTTGATATAACCTGGAGCCGACACCTAGAGTTTCGGAGCCGACACCTAAGGTTTCGGAGTCGACACTTTACTGTGTCAGGAGCCGACTCCGATGCTGGAACAGAGCGATGATTTTTCTGAGCATCCTGGAGCTGACACCTTCAGTTTTCGGGAGCCGACACCTGACGACGGCGAGCCGACACTTGCTTTTGCGGAGCCGACTCCACGACGAACTCAGAATTTACTATTTATGGAAAAACGATTTGGAGCCGACACCTGAAAAGCTGGAGCCGACTCCAACCCACCTGGATGAAAAATCAAAAATGCTAGATCAGCTCTAACGGTAATATTTTTGATTTCTGACATCTAACAGCTATTTTTATGAATGGAAAATCCTTCTAGGTACACTCCAACGGCTAGATTTCCATCCAAAAATGAATCAAAGAAAAATCTATAAAAAGGGGGAAAAACAACAGTTTGAAAAGAGATAGAAAGAGAGAGATAGAAACGGACAGACACAATCAAAAATTAAAATCCTAGAAGTCTTGAGCCGTATATCCAAGAGAGGAGCTTTCAATTTCTAAACCTTCCACTCCACAAAGCTCAAAGAAGAATCCAAGCCGTTCAAATAGAGGAAAATCGGAGGATTCTCATCTAGAAGAAAGAAACCATCTTTTCAATCTTCTCAACTGCATCCACTGTGAAGAATCGGAGCTGAGGCTTGATTCAACCCAGCAAGGAGAAGAGGAAAAGAAGAAAAGAAGAAAAGCTCAAAGCCAAACAACTTCAAATCAGGCTTTTCTAAACCTATTTACTTTTCTTTGAATATCTGCTCATTAAGGAGCTGTGAAAATTTGTAAAACATTTATATACTTGCTTGTGCCTAGTTCAATCAAAGGGGATTGAACTAGTGGAGGTTGTTAACCTCGGGTCAAGCTAGTTTTGCTTGAGTCTTGGGTTTTGTGCTGGTAAGCCCAAAAACCGGCTGGGTTCGTTGTGATCCCGGGTAAAATAACAAGTTTGAGTTGTGAACTTGTAAAACAACTCGACTGTAATCGAGGAGATTATAGTGTGGACCCAAGTAGGATCTTGGGAGTGGATGTAGGTGTTGGATACACCGAACCACTATAAAATCTTTGTATTTGTCGTGCTTCCATTGACTCTATCTCTATCTCTGTTTTATTCACTGTACTTTGTATTTACATTGCATTTGCTTTCATTCTTCTTAAGCAAACAATTTTTAAAAGGCTAAATTTTTTAAAGAACCCAATTCACCCCCCTCTTGGGTTGTCATCTGGGCCAACAATTGGTATCAGAGCAAGTGCTCATTAGATTTTGATCACACGATCAAGAGCTAAAGATCCAAATGGCAACTCAAGTTGGATCATTTGCTGAAGGTCATTCAACAAATAGACCTCCTTTGTTTAATGGTTCCAACTATTCTTATTGGAAAGCAAGAATGAGGATATTCATTCAAGCTTCTGATTATGAATTGTGGGGTGTTATAACTAATGGACCTAGTACACCCACACACGTTGTTGATGGCACTATTGTTCCTAAGCCCGAAAGGGATTGGAATGATAATGATAGGAAAATGGCACAGCTCAATGCTAAGGCCATGAATGTCTTATATTGCTCTTTAGACGCTAATGAATTTAATAGAATCTCCACTTGTAATTCCGCAAAGGAGATTTGGGATAGATTAGAGTTACCCATGAGGGTACTAACCAAGTAAAAGAATCCAAAATAAATATTCTGGTTCATAAATATGAGTTATTTTGCATGGAACAAACTGAAAATATAGCTAGCATGTATACTAGATTTACTGATATTGTAAATGGGTTAAAAAGTTTAGGCAAAACATATTCTAACTCTGAACTTGTTCGAAAAATTCTCAGGTCACTTCCAAGAACGTGGGAAGCGAAGGTGACAGCAATCCAAGAAGCAAAGGACCTCAACACCTTACCCTTAGAGGAGCTTCTAGGATCCCTAATGACCCATGAATTGACCATGAAGCAGCACATAGAAGAAGATGTGAAGAAGAAAAAGACCATAGCTCTTAAGGCTGCTGAAAATGAGGAGAGCTGCAATGATAGTGAAGAAGATGATGATGAGACAGCTCTTCTAGCAAGAAATTTTAAAAAATTCATGAGGAGAAAGAGACCCTTCCACAAGAAGAAATTTGGAACTAAGATGGAAGGAGAAAAAGAAAAAGACAAGGACAAGGATAAAGAGAAAGACCCCTTGATTTGCTATGAATGTAAGAAACCGGGGCATTACAGATATGATTGTCCTCAACTGAAAAAGTCTTTCAAGAAGAAAAAGAAAGCCTATGTTGCAACCTGGAGCGACAGCGATGAATCCTCATCGGAGGAAGAACAAAAGGAGGTTGCTAACATTTGCTTTATGGCAAACGAAGAGATGAGGTAAGTTCTGAAAACCCTTGCGATGAATTTGCTTTTGATGAATTATTTGATGCTTTTAATGAACTTGTCGGTGATTTTAAAATTTTGAAAAAGAAATATAGTTTTTAAAAATAAAAATTTAACTTTGATTGAAGAAAAAGAAAATCTTAATAAAGAAACCAAAGTGCTGAAATCTGAAAAAGATAATTTGACTAAAGAAAAAGAATCAATTTCTAATGAAAATGATAAACTAAAGAAGGAAGTTGATAAATATAAAAGTATTGTTGATAAATTCACTTATAGTTCAGAAAAACTTAATTTATTGTTAAGTAATCAAAGAGCTATATATGATAAGGCTGGTTTAGGATATAGGCCTAATTTGAAACAAAAATTTGTCAAAAACTTTTTAAAAAGGAACAAAACCTTGATAATGTTACATGTCATTACTGTAACAAGAAGGGACACAAAGTTTTTGAATGCAATTTTAAGAAAATAGATAAGAAGATAAATAGTAAAGGAAAGAAAATTTGGGTTCCTAAAGGAACAATTGTTTATGCTACTAACCATGAAGGACCCAAGAAAGCTTGGGTACCTAAATATAAGACTTAATTATTTTTGCAGGAGTGTCTTGCGGCCAAAAGATCAAAGAGAAAGTGGTATCTCGATAGCGGCTGCTCAAGGCACATGACGGGTGACAAGGATCAATTCATCACCCTTGAAAGCAAAAGAGGAGGAGTAGTTACATTTGGCGACAATGGCAAAGGCCAAATCTTGGGGTTTGGTAACATTCAAATAACTCCCTCCATATATATTGAAAATGTCTTATATGTTGATGGTTTGAAACATAATTTAATTAGCATTAGTCAATTATGTGACAAAGGTTTTAAAGTATCATTTGAATCTTCTATATGCACAGTTTCTAATCCCATTGATAATAGCATTGTTTTTATTGGAAATAGAAATGGCAATGTATACCTGATTGATTTAGACAATTTGTCTACAAGTAATCATTGCCTAGTTGCTAATAATGCTAATATAAATGAGATTGGTTGGTTGTGGCATCGTAGATTAGGTCATGCAAGCACACACCTTATTTCAAAATTAATAAGAATGGATTTAGTAAAAGGACTTCCACAATTAGATTTTGAAAATAATAAAATTTGATGCATGTCAATTTGGAAAACAAACTAGAAATTCTTTCAAAACTAAAAACATTGTTTCCACTTCTAGGCCACTTGAACTACTTCACATGGATCTTTTTGGACCTACTAGAACCACAAGTCTAGGAGGAAAGAAATATGGTCTTGTGATTGTAGATGATTACTCTAGATACACTTGGGTGTTATTTTTAGCTCACAAAGATGAGACTTTCTCGATATTCTGAAATTCTTTAAGAAAGTCACAAATGAGAAAAACAACACCATAGTGTCTCTAAGAAGTGATCATGGCACTGAATTTGAAAATCATTTATTTGAAAATTTTTGCATAGAAAATGGCATCCATCATAATTTTTCTGCACCTAGAACACCGCAACAAAATGGTGTAGTTGAAAGAAAAATAGAACCCTAGAAGACATGGCCCGTACCATGCTATGTGAAAGCAACTTACCAAAATATTTTTGGGCAGAAGCTATAAACACGGCATGTTACATCCTTAATAGAGCTTTAATTAGGCCAATCATTAAGAAAACACCTTATGAACTTTGGAATAATAGAAAACCAAACATAAGCTACTTTCATGCATTTGGTTGTAAGTGTTTCATTCACAATAATGGCAAAGATAACCTAGGAAAATTTGATGCAAAATCTGATGAAGGAATATTCTTAGGATATTCAACATCAAGTAAAGCTTATAGAGTTTTTAACAAGAGAAACTTAATAGTAGAAGAATCTATTCATGTAATCTTTGATGAATCTTTAGCATCAAGTTCTAAAAAGATTGATGATGAGGAAGATACAAACATTCTAGAAAGAGACATTGAAAAATTAAATATAGATGTATCTTCAGATCATGAACAAGAAGCTAAAGATAATGATTCTCCTAGTGTTGATGTTATTGATAGAAATCATAATGATATAGATCTACCTAGAGATTGGAGATATGCCTATGGTCATCCAAGAGAATTAATTATAGGTGATCCATCTCAAGGAGTAAGAACTAGATCATCAATGAGATCAATAATCATCTTGCATTTGTATCTCAAATTGAACCAAAAACTATTGAAGAAGCTAAAAAGATAATAATGGATGTTAGCCATGCAAGAAGAATTAAATCAATTCACAAGAAATAATGTTTGGACATTAGTAGATAGACCTAAGGATCATTCTGTAATAGGATCAAAATGGGTATTTAGAAATAAATTAGACAAAAATGGCATAGTAATAAGAAACAAAGCTAGATTAGTTGCAAAAGGATATAATCAAGAAGAAGGAATTGATTTTGATGAAACTTTTGCACCTGTAGCTAGACTTGAAGCAATTAGATTGTTACTTGCATTTGCATGTCATATGCATATAAATTTATTTCAAATGGATGTTAAAAGCGCATTCTTAAATGGATTTATAAATGAAGAAGTTTTTGTTGAACAACCACCGGGATTTGAAGATCATGAATTTCCAAATCATGTTTTTAAATTACACAAAGCACTATGGTTTGAAACAAGCACCTAGGGCTTGGTATGAAAGATTAAGTAAATTTCTGATTGAAAATGATTTTGTAAGAGGAAATGTCGATAAAACACTATTTTTAAAACAAAAGATAAAGATTTATTAGTAGTACAATATATGTTGATGATATTGTTTCGGTGCTACTAACAATTTGTTATGTCAAGAATTTGCAAAGTTAATGCAGGGTGAGTTTGAAATGAGTATGATGGGAGAACTCAACTTCCTAGGACTTCAAATCAAACAAAGCAAAGAAGGAATCTTCATCAATCAAGCCAAATACACAAAAGAACTGCTCAAGAAATTTGGAATGGAGTCAATCAAACCACTTGGGACACCTATGAGTCCTTCGTGCAAATTGGACAAAGATGAAGATGGTAAGAAAGTAGATCAAAAATTACAGAGGTATGATTGGATCTCTTCTTTACTTAACTGCTAGTAGACCAGATATTATGTTTGCAGTATGTCTATGTGCTAGATTTCAATCTGAACCTAAAGAATCTCACTTAATTGCTGTAAAAAGAATTTTAAGATATTTAAGTGGAACTAAAAATGTAGGTTTATGGTACTCTAGAGACTCAACCTTAAATTTAATTGCATATTCTGATTCTGACTATGCTGGATGTAAATTGGATAGAAAAAGCACTAGTGGTGCATGTCAATTCTTAGGATGTAACTTAATCTCTTGGTTTAGCAAAAAGCAAAATTCGGTTGCATTATCTACTGCTGAAGCAGAATATGTTGCAGCTGGAAGTTGCTGTGCTCAAATCCTTTGGATTAAGAGACAACTTGAAGATTATGGCATAACCCCCGACAAAACACCAATTAGATGTGATAACACGAGTGCAATAAATCTAACTAAAAATCCAATTCAACATTCAAGAACAAAACACATTGAGATTAGATATCATTTTATAAGAGAACATGTAGCTAATAATGAAATTTGTCTTGAATATGTTAATACAGAGGAACAATTAGCTGACATATTTACAAAACCTTTGAGTGAAGAAAGATTTTGTTATCTTAGAGGTGAATTAGGGATATGTGACCCTATGGATTGATTTTGATACATTAAGGAATGAGAATCTAAAATTTCTATCAATTTCTTGATATTCCCTTCACTATTTTAAGGACAAATTATCTAGTCATTCGAGCTACTTGATCCTTAATACTCCATAATTTTATCAAAATTTTATAAGATTTATTTTGACGAGTTTCAGTCATTTGTATCTCATATATTTTTTGCTGAATTTGTCTCAGGAGTCGACACCTCAGAATGAGGAGTCGACACCTAAGACTGTGTCGCTCTCGGTCCTTGACCTTGGAGCCGACACCTGTGAATTCGGAGCCGACTCCAGTTCGAGCGCTGACTGTGTTAGCGATTTGGAGTCGACACCCGACTTTGCGGGAGTCGACACCTGGGAGTCAAATGTTGATTTATTAGGGCAGAGTCGACACCTCGTCATTTCATATCTTTCTCAAATCCTAACCAAACTCTTCCAAAATTTCTCCAAAACTTCCCCATCTCTAATTCCATCCAAATCGAACCTTTCCAAAGATCAAATGGCACCCAAAAGGAGAGAATCAGTGGTTGGAGCGCCGGTAACTACGGGAAAGCGGTCCGCACGTCGTCCCGTTCGTGAGCCGACTCCAAGCAGCGATTCGTCCACAGATTCCGACAATCCCAACACATCTTCCACAAAGGTAGATACCCTAGCTGATAGAGTCATCACAATGGGTAGAAAAGTCGATTTTGACCTATTTGAATCCGAAGGCTTTTCAATCGGGAGACAATTGAAGGAAATGGGCTGGGATATGCTGTGTTCTCTTGATGTTCCTACCTATCCAGCCCTAGTAAAAGAATTTTATCTCAATTTGGCTAGAGGGGATGGAGGTTTAGTAAGCAATGTTAAAGGGAAAAGGATTCATCTCACTTTTCAAAAGCTCGGAAATCTTTCAGCATCCCGATCACTGGTTTAGCCGCTGACATGCATAGTGATAGGTCAGCAGCCCTTTCAAGGATGTTAGGAAGGGATGTAACTGAGTTTGAAGAAATTAGAGCCAATCAACTACCCCTAGAATTAAGATTATTACACAATATATGCAGTAGGATCTTGTTTCCAAAGACTGGTCGGTTTGAGTATGTCTCGGAGCGAGACATTGTGGTTATGGACAGTGTTCTAACTGGGCAGCCGATCAATCTGGCAGCAATGATGATCTTTTATATGGCAGAAGCTGGTGGGAAAAGGAGATCATCCCTACCGTATGGAATGGTACTAACTATGGTATTCAAGAGCCAAGGGGTTCCAATTCAAGACAATGAACTTTCCAAGAACCTAAGGCACACAGATTACTATAGCTTAGCTACATTGCATCGGATGGGTTTTGTCAAGGTGAATGGTCAATGGGATAGGAAAGGACATCTAGATGAAAGAGCCCCTATGCCGAGAGTTTCTGAGCCTTGCGAGGCTGGACCATCATTTAGGGCTCCTTCTCCACAGCCTACTCCTGTTCCTGCTCCTGCACCTGCACAAGTTTATGATCAACCATCCACTTCTTCGACTGGATTCTCAGACCTTCAAATGGAGCAATTAAAAAGTCTGTTTGCAGCTCAGAAGGATGAGTTTGACAGTAAATTTATGAATTTAAAAGAATCACTTTACTCCCTTGATGATCGGATTGCAAAGATTGAATCAACTCTCAACACCTCCGCAGAATCTTTAAATGGTGATTTGAAGAACATCTTTGAAGAGCTTAAAGAAATTTGTGGAGATGGTGAAACTTATTCAAAGTGCAACGCCGAACTTCAAGACAAAATCACAACAGCTTGCACATTTGTGGATGAGAGACTAAAAGATTATGTTAGACTTCAATGTGATGGAATGAAAAATATAGTAGACCATTTAACAAGAATAGTTAGAAAGAACTTTTGATGTTGTTTATGTTCAATCTTGTTAAAATGTTGTTTACATTTTGATGTAATGAAGTTAATATAATGAAATGTAAAAGAGGGAGAGAATTATGTAATACTTGACAATATGTTGATGTAGTGAAGCTTATATTAATGAATGAAAAGTTTTTATTCTATTTGACTTTTGATTATCTTTTTGATGCAATTATCCTTTGATGCAGTAAAATATTCTTTACCTTTTTGTTGATTACAAAAAAGGGGGAGAAAATTAGAATTGTATATGCATTAAGAGGGAGAAAATTAAAATTATATGGAAAGAATTATAGTTGAGAATGTTAATTGATTGATATGATGTTGAGTTATTGATATGAATTGATAATTGAATTGTCTATGCACAAAGAAATCTTAAGTATCAAAGAGGAAGAATAATTTGAATTTGAACTTCATAAGAGAAGCTACCTTATTCAGGGGGAGCTTACTCGTAAAGATCACTTCCTTGATATTCTCTTTAAGAATTCTATGCATATACTCAATGTTTTTATAATCATCAAAAAGGGGGAGATTGTTGATCCACTCATTGATTTTGATGATTAATAAAGGAATTGAGTATATTCATTTGATTACTAATGGATTTCATAAGTGTTTCAGGACTTAAATTTATTTGATCAATTTAAAGGAATTAAGAAATGATTTTGAAACATATACAAATCAGAGATTTTAAAGTTTCAGAGCTTGGAGTCGACACCTAGAATGTCTGGAGCCGACCCCATGGCCAATTCAATTTTAATCTGATTTTTGATATAACCTGGAGCCGACACCTAGAGTTTCGGAGTCGGAGTCGACACTAAGGACTCCGATGCTGGAACAGAGCGATCTGAGCATCCTGGAGCCGACACCTGACGACGGTGAGCCGACACTTGCTTTTGCGGAGCCGACTCCACGACGAACTCAGAATTTACTATTTATGGAAAAACGATTCGGAGCCGACACCTGAAAAGCTGGAGCCGACTCCAACCCACCTGGACGAAAAATCAAAAATGCCAGATCAGCTCTAACGGTAATATTTTTGATTTCTGACATCTAACGGCTATTTTTTATGAATGGAAAATCCTTCCAGGTACACTCCAACGGCTAGATTTCCACCCAAAAATGAATCAAAGGAAAATCTATAAAAAGGGGAAAAACAACCGTTTGAAAAAGATAGAAAGAGAGATAGAAACGGATAGACACAATCAAAAATCAAAATCCTAGAAGTCTTGAGCCGTATATCCAAGAGAGGAGCTTTCAATTCTAAACCTTCCACTCCACAAAGCTCAAAGAAGAATCCAAGCCGTTCAAATAGAGGAAAATCGGAGGATTCTCATCTAGAAGAAAGAGACCATCTTTTCAATCTTCTCAACTGCATCCACTGTGAAGAATCGGAGCTGAGGCTTGATTCAACCCAGCAAGGAGAAGAGGAAAAGAAGAAAAGAAGAAAAGCTCAAAGCCAAACAACTTCAAATCAGGCTTTTCTAAACCTATTTACTTTTCTTTGAATATCTGCTCATTAAGGAGCTGTGAAAATTTGTAAAACATTTATATACTTGCTTGTGCCTAGTTCAATCAAAGGGGATTGAACTAGTGGAGGTTGTTAACCTCGGGTCAAGCTAGTTTTGCTTGAGTCTTGGGTTTTGTGCTGGTAAGCCCAAAAAACTGGGTTCGTTGTGATCCCGGGTAAAACAACAAGTTTGAGTTGTGAACTTGTAAAACAACTCGACTGTAATCGAGGAGATTATAGTGTGGACCCAAGTAGGATCTTGGGAGTGGATGTAGGTGTTGGATACACCGAACCACTATAAAATCTTTGTGTTTGCCGTGCTTCCATTGACTCTATCTCTATCTCTGTTTTATTCACTGTACTTTGTATTTACATTGCATTTGCTTTCATTCTTCTTAAGCAAACAATTTTTAAAAGGCTAAATTTTTTAAAGAACCCAATTCACCCCCCCTCTTGGTTGTCATCTGGGCCAACAGTTTGGGGGTGGCCAACGGAAGTGAATCGATGATGAATGCCCAGCTTGTCGCAGAAGACTTTGAATGCTTCGTTGTTGAATTGGCGGCCGTTGTCCGTGACAAGGGTGTGAGGCAGGCCAAAGCGCATATGACTGACTTCCAAAAGAAAGCTTTGACTTTGCCTTCAGTGATCTTGGCCAACGCCTCGACCATGACCCATTTGGTGAAGTAATCAATGGCGACTAACAGGAACTTCCGTTGCCCAGAAGCTGGGGGGAATGGCCCAAGAATGTCCATTCCCTACTGAGCGAAGGGCCATGGAGCCGAAAGCAGATTCATCGGGGTAGATGGTTGATGTTGGATGTGTGCATGGCGCTAGCAACCATCGCATCTCTGAACTAATTTAGCCGCATCCTTCTTCATAGTGAGCCAAAAATATCCCTGACGGAGGGCCTTTTGGGCTAAGGATCTTCCCCCCAGATGGTTTCCACAGATGCCCTCATGGATTTCTCTGAGGATGTAGTCGCCGTCGGCGGCCCCACGCATTTGAGCAGGGGATAGGAGAATGACCTTCTGTATAGACGCCATCGAGAAGGATGAATTTGGAGGCTTTCCACTTGAGCAGCCTAGCTTCGTTGCGATCATCAGGGAGAGTGCCATCGGCGAGATAATGGACGTAGGCGTCCATCCACGTGGGCTCTTGGTTGAGTGGGAGGACTTCTTCGTTGTCCTCTATGCTGGGTCTTTCCAGTATTCAATGTAAGCATCCCTTGCCATGCCGCTGGCAGAGGTGGCCAGATGGGAGAGGATGTCGGCCTTGGCATTTTCACTTCGTGGAATGTAATTGATATTGAAGTAAGCCAGCGAGGAGGTCAGGAGCCGAACCTTGCCCAAGTACTGAGTCATAGCGGGGTCATGCGCCTCGTATTCCCAATTGATTTGTCTAGAGACGAGTTGTGAGTCCGTAAAAGCTCTGAGGTGCTTTATTCCGAATTCTTGGACTAGCCTTAACCGGCCAGCAGGGCCTCGTACTCAGCTTGATTGTTGGTGGCTTCGAATAGAAACCGTAGGGCGCATTCCGTTCTCTCTCCGCCTGGTCCGGCAAGAATGAGGCCGGCGCCACTTCCCTGAGAGTTCGATGTGCCGTCCACATGAAGGATCCAAGTTTCCCCATCTTTGCCTGGCTCTGGCTCGCACTGCTCCTTGGTAACCTTTTCAGCCATCTCTTCTGCCGAGGTGCATTCAACTAGGAAGTCGGCCAGAACTTGAGACTTCAGAGCCGGTCAAGCCTGAAAGAGAGGTCGAATTCTCCCAGCTTGATGGCCCACTTGGCGAGTCGCCCAGAGGTATCCGACGAGCCAGGATGGCTCGCAGGGGTTGATCCGTGAGCACCACAATAGGATGGGCTTGAAAATATGGGCGGAGACATTGAGCAGAGACTATCAGGGCGAGTATGACCTTTTCTGCTTTGGAGTATCTGACTTCTGCGTCATGGAGGACCTTACTCACATAGTAGACAGGCCTTTGGGTTCCATCAGTATTGAGATGCACCAAAACTGAACTAACGGCTTCCAAAGAAGCAGCTAAGTAGAGAAAAAGACTTTCTCCGTCTCTTGGCTTGGATAGGAGCGGAGGAGAGGATAGAAATGCCTTCAACCCGTCGAAGGCCTTCTGGCAGTCGTCAGTCCACTCGAAGCTATTCATCTTCCGCAAGGCTTTGAAGAAGGGCAAGCATCTCTGGCCAATTTGGAGAGGAAACGACTTAGAGCCGCTATCCTCCCAGTTAATCGCTGCACATCCTTCTTGCTGGATGGTGGCCTGATGTCGAGTATGGCGCTGATCTTCTCTGGGTTCGCCTCGATCCCCCGCTGGGTCACTATGAAGCCCAGGAACTTGCCTGCCGTGACCCCGAAAGCACATTTCTTGGGGTTCAGCTTAACTTGGAAACGACGGAGGTTGTTGAAGGTCTCCTCCAAATCGGAGACGTGATCAGCGGCGCGGGTGCTCTTTGTCAGCATGTCGTCTACGTAGACTTCCATGTTCTGGCCTAGCTGGTCCTGGAACACTCTGTTCATCAACCTTTGGTAGGTCGCCCCTGCATTTTTAAGGCCAAAAGGCATCACTTTGTAGCAATAAATGCCCTTTTCGTTACGAAGGAGGTGTGCTTTTCGTCGCTGGGGTCCATCCTTATCTGATTGTATCTCGAGAAGGCATCCATGAAGCTGAGGAGTTCGTGCCCGAGGTGGAATCTACCAGCTGGTCAATCCTTGGCAGGGGAAAGCTATCTTTTGGACACGCCTTGTTGAGGTCGTGAAATCTATGCAATCTATGCAAATCCTCCAGCTCCCATTTGCCTTACGCACCATGACCACATTGGCCAACCAACTGGGGTAGTGTGTCTCCCGGATGTGGTCGACACTGAGTAGCTTGTTGACTTCCTCGTCAATAGCTTTTTGTCGATCAGGAGCAAAGCTTCTCTTCTTCTGGTAAATTGGACGGTGTCGCGGGTCAATGTTGAGCTTGTGGGTGATCACTTCTAGGGGGATGCCGGGCATATCAGACGCCGACCAGGAAAAGACGTTTGAATTAGCCCGCAAAAAGGCTAGGAGATGCTCCTAGTCCTCTGGAGGAAGGAGTCCGCCGACACGGACGGTTCTTGTTGGATCATTTCCAAGAGGGAAGGTCAAAAGATGTTCAGCTGGCTCTCCTCCGTTGTTAGAGTCTCTGGGGTCGGATGCTTCAAAGTTTGGTTCAGCTTCCAGATGTTGGCCCAGATGACAACCCAAGAGGGGGGGGTGAATTGGGTTCTTTAAAAATTTAGCCTCTTGAAAAATTGTTTGCTTAAGATGAATGAAACAAATGCAATGTAAATATAAAGTACAGCGAATAAAACAGAGATAGAGATAGAGTCAATGGAAGCACGGCAAACACAAAGATTTTATAGTGGTTCAGTGTATCCAACGCCTACGTCCACTCCCAAGATCCTACTTGGGACCACACTATAATCACCTCGATTACAGCCGAGTTGTTTTACAAGTTCACAACTCAAACTTATTGTTTTACCCGGGATCACAACGAACCTAGCCGGTTTTTCGGGCTCACCCATAAAACCCAAGACTCAAGCAAAACTAGCTTGACCCGAGGTTAACAACCTCCACTAGTTCAATCCCCTTTGATTGAACTAGGCACAAACAAGAATAAGAATGTTTTACAAATTTTCACAGGTCCTTAATGAGCAAATATTCAAAGAAAAGTAAATAGGTTTAGAAAAGCCTGGTTTGAAGTTGTTTGGCTTTGAGCTTTTCTTCTTTTCCTCTTCTCCTTGCTGGGTTGAATCAAGCCTCAGCTCTGATTCTTCACAGTAGATGCAGTTGAGAAGATTGAAAAGTTCTCTCTTTCTTCAAGTTGAGAATCCTTCAATTTTTCTCTATTTGAACGGCTTGGATTCTTCTTTGAGCTTTGTGGAGTGGAAGGTTTTGAACTTGAAAGCTCCTCTCTTGGATATAAGGCTCAAGACTTCTCGGATTTTTGATTTTTGATATTTGTCTATCCGTTTTTATCTCTCTCTTTCTTTTTTTTTCAAACGGTTGTTTTTCCCTTTTTATAGATTTTCCTTTGATTCATTTTTGGGTGGAAATCTAGCCGTTGGAGTGTACCTGAAAGGATTTTCCATTCATAAAAAATAGCCGTTAGATGTCAGAAATCAAAAATATTACCGTTAGAACTGATCTGGCATTTTTGATTTTTGTCCAGGTGGGTTGGAGTCGGCTCCAGCTTTTCAAGTGTCGGCTCCAAATCGTTTTTCCATAAATAGTAAAATCTGAGTTCATCGTGGAGTCGGCTCCGCAAAAGTAAGTGTCGGCTCGCCGTCGTCAGGTGTCGGCTCCCAAAAACTGTAGTGTCGGCTCCAGGATGCTCAGAAAATCAACGCTCTGTTCCAACATCAGAGTCGGCTCCAGACATAGTAAGTGTCGACTCCGAAACCTTAGGTGTCGGCTCCGAAACTCTAGGTGTCAGCTCATGTTTTATCAAAAATTAGATTAAAATTGAATTGGCCATGGGGTTGGCTCCAGACTTTCTAGGTGTCGACTCCAAGCTCTGAAACTTTGAAATCTCTGATTTGTATTTGATTCAAAATTCATTTCTTAATTCATTTAAATTGATCAAATAATTTAAGTCCTGAAACACTTATAAAATCCATTAGTAATCAAATAAATATACTCAATTCCTTTATTAATCATCAAAATCAATGAATGGATAAACACCAGAGGACTTGATGCCGCGTGATAACAGGGCAGGACTGGGCTGACCTCACCGTGCATCTCCCTGACTCCCCCGCCTATGGGGAACTGCACTAACAGACGCCGGGTGGAAATAACTGCGTCCAAAAGGTTTAGACCCGAATGCCTCAGAATGACGTTATATGCCAAGGGAACCCTCACAACCAAGAATTTTATAATCACTGTGCTTTAATGTGGCGGCGTTCCAGCTGTCATAGGCAAAGGTATTTCACCTTCAACCCTCACGGAGTCTCCAGTGAAACCGACCAAAGGGGTCGCCACAAGCTGAAGGGAGTCTAAAGATAATCCCATCCGAACAAAGGCGTCGTAGGTAAAGATGTCAGCTGAGCTGCCACTATCAACTAATATCCTTTTTACAGGATGCCTGGCGATCGTCATAGAGACGACGATGCCTTCATTATTTACATTATCTATGACAGCATCCCCCCCTAGGAATTACATCGCTCGGTGCCTCCTCCCCTCTCGGCCGCTTAGATGCTGAGGTCGATCCCCAAGACACCATTCCGACTGTTCGCTCTGTGGGGGCGTTGTCGACCAGGGCCTGAACAGGCGGAGGCCCCATAAGGGTCGGCAGCGGCTGCTGCAGCTTCTGCACATATTTGCCGAGGTAGCCCCGCTGGATGAGCTCCTCGATGGACCGCTTCAAGCTGTAGCAGCTATCGGTGTCATGGCCATAGTCCCGGTGGAATCGGCAGTAGCGGCTCTTGTCGCGGGGAGGGCCTTTCTTTATGGGAGGAGGACATTGGAGATAAGGCTCACCCTCGATCTCCATCAGAATGTGGGATCAAGGGGCTAGAAGGGGCGTGAGCTTACTCTCATCGGGGACGGGGCTCCGACGCCCGTTGTTAAATCAGTGAGGCGAGTCAGCTCGCCGGTATCGAGGGGGCCCGCTGGGATCGGGGCGAGCAGGCTTGTGGCTGGAGCTTCTTAAAATTTCCCAGTGGGTGAAGTCGGCCTCATCCGTGCGGATGTACTTTTGAGTTCGAAAGAGGAGATCAGAATAAGAGCTTGGGGCTTCTTATCCAGAGAGAAGGTGAAGCGGGATGGGAGGAGTCCCTGCTTCAACGCCAACGTCGCTACCGCGTCGTTGAGATGGTAGACCTCGAGGCGACGGCCTTCAATCGGGACACAAAGTCCCACAGTGACTCTCCCTCCTTCTGACGGACGGAGAAAAGACTGTCGGCTACCCTTGGGATTCGCCGGCAGGCGTCGAAGTGTGCCAAAAGGCTTTCTCCAGCTCCCGGAAGGAGTCGATGCTGTGAGGGGGCAGGCGCGAGTGCCACGCTCGAGCGGCCTTCCATAGAGTAGCGGGAAAGGCCTTGCAGAGAAGGGCGTCTGAACGCCCTGAACTTGCATCATTGCTTTGTAACTCTCGAGATTGTCGAGAGGATCTGTCGTACCATCGTACGGGTCCACCTGGGGGAATCGAATCCTTGAGGGGACATGCTCCTCTAATATCGGCAGGTAGGGAGGACGGGTGTCAAACTCCTCCTCTGGCTGATGATTGATTTTCTTGGCGAGCTCGTCCAGCCGCCGGTTGTACTCCTCCAGGCGTTCCTCCCCTGTCAGTTGATCGTTGGGCCCTCCGAGATGGCTCGAAGGAAGAAGAAGAAGATGAAGAAGATAGAGAGGGAGACGAAAGTCAGGGCTTCCGCCTTGGCTCCTCATGACGATGCGGCCCGAAGGATTTTGCTGGGACCATGATCAGGAGACCGCGACCGCTTGGAGGGCTCGCGGCGGGATTTCCTTGGTAAGCTGGGCGATGACCGGCCTCCCGCCGACTGGCATCTCGCCTTGGAGAACCTCCTCTCGCTGACTGCTGACTGGCGGGGGGAGCTATTTGGTGCTGGGTGGCCTCGGACTGCTGCTGTTGGAGCCATGGACCATAGCATGAGCGTTTGGACTTGTTGGGAGAGAGTTGCCAATTGCTCCGCCATTTGGGCGGCTGCGTTTGGTGGAGCGGAGGTGACTGGAGGATCGGCAACAAGGGGGTTGGCCTCTTGTTGCCTGACTGGCGGGGGAAGCACTGGACAGCTGATGGAAGCGTCCTGAGCTCGTGTCACCACCATGATTCCAAAGAGACAAGAGCGGGGGGAAGGTTTGGCCAGATGTAGCATAGGGAAGCCCTGGATACTTGTCGCGTTTCACCCATGCACCCCCCTTCCTAGCGCGCCAATCTGATGACGCCCAATCACTGATCCTGCACGTCGGGAACGGATGATTCTCCAAGCTCTTCTTCACCAGGTTACCTGCAAAGAAGTCCCAGGACCGGAGAGGGTTCTCGGTAGGGACCCTCCGATGCCCAAGTTAGCAATTGGGGTCACAGCTGAAGAGGAGCTCGAATGAGCTCTTTTTAAATAAGAGGGTGCTCCAGAGAAGAAGAAAGTTCTTTCTGGGCTATCAGATAGCGATTTTCCGGGGATTATCGCGCATACCTGTTTATTGAGCGGGTTCACCTTTTTATAGGGGTTGACCCTGGCACGATCACGTGGGATTCCGTGAGGAGGGAATGTCCATGGAGTTCTTGGGAGTTGCATGGATCTGCTGGTTGGTGGGTCTGTCTCATCGGAAAGGAAGAAAGCGGCGGTTGGTGGGCTACGTCCCATCAGCTAGCGGGGCTGCTGGATAGTTGGGTCCAGTCCCATCAGCAACGTGGCCAGCGGTAGTTGGATCTGGCGTTGTCAGGCGGCGCGGGTCAGAGAGGTAGCGTCCCGAGCCACCAGAGCCGTGTTGGGGCAGGTTTGGAGGAAACCGGAAATCTCGACTCTCTCGGGGGAGCTGAAGCTTATCTGGGTCAGTCAAGGGTGGTCGGGGCCACCTAGCCGACTAGGACGTGCCGGGTCGGGCCAAGAAGGGCTGACCAGGAAGGGTCGGGGCCGACTCGGCGGATTTGGAGACGCCGGGCCGAGGAAGGCCGACCTGGGAAGGTCGGGGCCGACTCGGCGGGCTTGAAGACGCCGGGGCCGAGACGGGCCGACCTGGGAAGGTCGGGGCCGACTCGGCGGGCTTGGAGACGCCGGGGCTGAGAAGGGCCGACCTAGAAAAGTCGGGGCCAACTCGGCAGACCTAGAGATGCCGGGGCCGAGAAGGCCGACCAGGAAAGGTCGGGGCCGACTCGGCGGGCTCGGGGCCGAGAAGGGCCGACCTGGAAAGGTCGGGACCAGCTCGGCAGACCTGGAGATGCCGGGGCCAAGAAGGGCCGACTAGGAAAGGTCGGGGCCGACTCGACGGGCTTGGAGATGCCGGGCCGAGAAGGGCTGACTAGGAAAGGTCGGGGCTGACTCAGCGGGCTTAGAGACGCCGGGACCGAAAAGACCGACCAGGAAGGGTCGGGGCCGACTCGGCAACCTGGAGATGCCGGGGCCGAGAAGGGCCGACCAGGAAAGGTCGGGGCCGACTCAGCGGGCTTGGAGACGCCGGGGCCGAGAAGGGCCGACCAGGAAGGGTCGGGGCCGACTCGGCAGACCTGGAGATGCCGGGGCCGAGAAGGGCCGACCAGGAAAGGTCGGGGCCGACTCGGCGGGCTTGGAGACGCCGGGGCCGAGAAGGGCCGAGAAGAAGGGTCGGGGCCGACTCGGCAGACCTGGAGATGCCGGGGCCGAGAAGGGCCGACCAGGAAAGGTCGGGGCCGACTCGGCATGCTTGGAGACGCCGGGGCCGAGAAGGGCCGACCAGGAAGGGTCAGGGCCGACTCGACGGGCTTGGAGACGCCGGGGCCGAGAAGGGCCGACCTGGAAAGGTCGGGGCCGACTCGGCGGCTTGGAGACGCCGGGGCCGAGAAGGGCCGACCTGAAAAGGTCGGGGCCGACTCGGCAGACCTGAAAATGCCGGGGCGTACCCATGCCTTTATTCTGCCGAAATTATCCTTGGGACTACATTAGCCACATCACATACCAATAATGTTTTTTTTTTCTTTTCTTTTCTTTTCGTCATCCCGCATTGCTGGTAGTCTATCTTCTTGATAAAAAAGAATTAATGGCATATGGCTGAAAATATGGTATCGAATGCATACAAGGCTACCCAGGCTAAAAATAGTGTCAAGAAGACTACTAATTACATGGTCATTTTAGTAAGTTCGTTTTCCAATGAAAGTGAAATTGAAAGAGTCGGAAGGAAGAAACGGTAGTCGAAATGAATGCCGGTCAAGACCACGAAAGTGAAAGTGAAAGAGTTGGAAGGAAGAAACAGTAGTCGAAATGAATGCCGATCAAGACCACGATCGCAACTTCTCTCTTGCCAAGAAGCGAAGGCCACGACCTCACAAAATAATGAAAGATCTACGGATAAATATAAAATATCACAAATTTCAACTCGCTGTTGTTCTTTTGGTTTATTTCTTTTGTAAGTATGTTTGGTATTTGCTTCAACCGCCGCTGTAGCCGCGTGTTAAATTCCGCCCTTACGGCCCCATTGCTGGCATGATTGCGGCGTGAGATCCCGCCGTTCGGAAGCGTTGTCCGTGGTAATGACCGTTGGATGCCGATCACGATTAGCCGCACGGCCGGTGTGGGCCAGGGGCCACGTCCGGTGATGACTGTGTGGGTTTCTTCTCACCGATTTTTCATTATACGCCCACCTCTTCTTATTTAGGCCAAATCCCAGACTTTTGGACAAACGAAGTCAAGTGTTAACGGGAATCAAACGCGGAAGCAATGTAATGTGGAATTGAAGCCTCCCTTCTGGTCCAAGAGGTGAGAGTTTGGGCTACTCTTCCATGAGTCTAGGGAAAAGTTCTACCGGGACCACCTTTTCGTAGGGTGTCAATGTAATGACCTGTGCCCCGAGCCTGTAGCACCCATGAGCCTGTTTATTACAAGAAAGTAAGATAGACAAGGTGGAACTATTGAAAGGGGCATCATAATCTATCTCCCTTACAGAGACATTCTTGGCCCCCACAGGTTCAAGAAGTGGCTCCCATCAATGTAGCACTTTGCTCTATCGCCCCACAGGTTCAAGAGGTGGCTTCCATCGATGTAGCACTTTGCCCTGTGTGGCACTTAGCGTACGTGGCCTGGATCTGCAACACCCATGAGCCTGTTTCATTACAAGAAAGCAAGATAAATAAGGCCCACATCAATTTAGACCACTGATGACGCCAAGTCACCTTCTTCAAGCGCCGGGGAAATGGACGTCCTCCTCAATGGACTCCTGCAAGAAAAGTCCCCAAAGACCGGATGCTCCGGTGGGGACCCTCCGACGCTCAAGTCAGTCACTTGGAAGCAGATAAGAACCCACTAGATGAAGAAGCTAGAGAGTTAGGGTTTTTACTAGCAAGAAGAAGGAGACTAGAAAACCTCAGTTCTCTCCTCCCTACTTACAGTGAGAGTGTGGCCTTTTATACCTGCTCTAAAATCCATTGTCTGTCCCCAAAAGATTGCTGATTCCGGGGTGCCTTGTCTAGTAACGGACAAAAAGGTGAGGCTTGACAGTGACGGGTTGTACTGTCACTACGCGTGTCGGAGGCATCCTGTGTTACCTGTCAGTACGGCTTCACAGGTGTCCAGCAGCTGCGTTGCATTTGGTACGTGCCATCGCTGGATGTGACCGCGCACAGTTACAAGTGGTAGTGAATCGTACTCCGTAACGGGGCATGGTCATGCACAGTTGCAAATATGCAATGCCCATATGAACCATGCATCGTTATGAGGTATGGTCACTCGCAGCTACGGACGTACGACAGAGCACGTGGGTATTCCAAGTGGCCTAAAGTTGTCGTTTGGTTCAAAGGCCGGTCCTCGTACTGAGCATCGTTCATACACCCCGAGACCGGAGGGGATCTCGGGGGGAGATGCTGCTTGTGCACCCCGAGACCTGAGGGGATCTCGGGGGTGAGATGCCGCTTGTGTACCCCAAGATCGGAAGGGGATCTCGGGGTTGGGATGATGTGCCCTCACCCCGAGACCGGAGGGGATCTCGGGGGTGAGATGCTGCTTGTGCACCCCGAGACCAAAAGGGGGTCTCGGGGTTGGGATGCTGTGCCCTCACCCTGAGACTGGAGGGGATCTCGGGGGTGAGATGCTGCTTGTGCACCCCGAGACCGGAGTGGATCTCGGGTGTGAGATGCTGCTTGTGCACCCCGAGACCGGAAGGGGGTCTCGGGGTTGGGATGCTGTGCCCTCACCCCGAGACTGGAGGGGATCTCGGGGGTGAGATGCTGCTTGTGCACCCCGAGACCGGAGTGGATCTCGGGTGTGAGATGCTGCTTGTGCACCCCGAGACCGGAAGGGGGTCTCGGGGTTGGGATGTTGTGCCCTAACCCCGAGACCGAGGGGATCTCGGGGGTGAGATGCTGCTTGTGCACCCCGAGACCGGAAGGGGGTCTCGGGGTTGAGATGTTGTGCCCTCACCCCGAGACCGGAGGGGATCTCAGGGGTGAGATGCTGCTTGTGCACCCCGAGAATGGAAGGGGGTCTCGGGGTTAGGATGATGTGCCCTCACCCCGAGACCGAAGGGGATCTCAGGGGTGAGATGCTACTTGTGCACCCCGAGACCGGAAGGGGGTCTCGGGGTTGAGATGCTGTGCCCTCACCCCAAGACCGGAGGGGATCTCGGGGGTGAGATGCTGCTTGTGCACCCCGAGACCGAAAGGGGGTCTCGGGGTTGAGATGCTTTGCCCTCACCCCGAGACCGGCGGGGATCTCGGGGGTGAGATGCTGCTTGTGCACCCCGAGACCGGAGGGGGGTCTCGGGGTGAGATGGTCGAGGTCTTACCGGGTGCACGGCAGGGCTAAGGGTTGAATGACACCTTGGAGGTGCGAAGCGAGTCTCCAAGTCAAGCACTTGGCGAGATTGACATTAATATCCTAGAATGAGAGGGTGTCGGGGTCAAGGGGACCTCCGTTAGCTGCTGTTACTATTTATTCTAACGGCGTCGGATCAGCCACATCAGGTGCCCCCTCACCCTTGAGACGAAGCGGGCCCACACCGGCAAGGCGAAAGGGGTGTCCCTTCCCATGTGGCTAATCCCTCCTTCGCGAGTTGTCCCCAGACACGTGTCCCTGGTCACTGCAGTTGCTCTATGCAGACGGCATGGGGAATGTGAAGGGGTGGCCGCTTCCGTCCTCTCAACCCACCACAATCGTCCTCGAGGCAAGGTTAACTCCTCGAAGTCTATGAGGAAAGCTGCGCCATCATTATCTCTTATAGCGGCGATGTCAGTGGAGTCCCATCATTGGCCGGAGGCGTATCGTATCACGCACTGGGCAATCGCCGAGGCGAACCAGCATATGGTGGGGTCCATGTGGCTGATGAAACATGGCGGGACAATTTAAAATTGAATAAAACTCGGACGATGGTTGAATCTGGCCACACCGCTCCTGCCATCATCGTCTTCTTCCCCTGAGCCTCTGCATCTTGGTCTCCCCTGCAACCCGAGGACCTGCGCATAGTTTTTTCCTCCTTTATGTCAGCTTT
Source organism: Calamus simplicifolius (assembly GCA_900491605.1). Taxonomy (NCBI): domain Eukaryota; kingdom Viridiplantae; phylum Streptophyta; class Magnoliopsida; order Arecales; family Arecaceae; genus Calamus; species Calamus simplicifolius. The sequence continues at coordinate 156,401 of UESW01002163.1, forward strand.
TCACCTCTTCCAGACTCCTTTATTCTTTCTTTTAACCATGAGTTCCCCGTCCGGACCTCGGGGGACGATCTAGAGGATCGTTCTCCCTCCGAGAGGCCCCGAGCTTCTCCTGTTCCTTCCCCCTCTCCTTCTCCCCCGCTTGAGTGGTCCTCTGATCCGGAGGACCACGCCCCTCTGGCCCGATGGCAAGCCACCGGCGGGGCTCCCACAGGGAGACGTCCGACGGCAGCCGGCAGGGCCCCGTCGAGGAGACGCCGGACGGAGGCCGGCACCTCCTCGAGGGTGGAGGCGGAGTCCCCGGAGGGGACCGCCTCCACGGTAACGAACCATGATTTGGCAAACATCCGGGCCCGTTACTAGATTCCTTGGGATGTTGGGCTTTTCCTTCCGACTCCCGATGATAGAGTCATTTCTTCCCGACCCGGCCGAGTGGCCATTTATGAAATTTGCCTGAGGGTGGGCCTCCACCCACCCTTTCCTCCCTTTTTCGTTAATCTCCTTGACTACTATTCCTTGACTCCTTCCCAGCTGGTCCTGAACTCCCTTCGGGTCATTAGCGCCTTCGTCATCCTCTATCATCGCCTCGGCATTACCCCTCGAATCTCCCTTTTTTGGTCCTTCTACATCCTTCGGGCCCAGAAGGGTTGGTGGCTGTTCCAGCCCCGACCCAACCGGATCCTCAAGCTTCCCCTTCCTTCCTCTATCAAGGGATGGAAATCTCGATTTTTCTTTGCCAGTCTAGACCAAGTCAAGTCCCGGTGGCGAGACCTCGACCTCCGAGGTAATGCTAATTCCACCATCCATCCTAGGGACAAGGAAGCGTTTGGGCAGTTGTTGGCCTCCGAGATTCCTCGGTACACCCTGCTTCTGTCAGAAGATAACCTCCAGATGGCGGGTCTCATCTCCCATTGGGGTAAGCCATCTTCATACTTAGCCAAAGTTTTGCTTGGTTTTGTTTTTTTTTTTACTGACCTTGACCGATGCTGTATAGCCATGAAGATCCCAACCCGGAAACTCCTGAAGGTCGTCGCCAAAAAAAGGGGCCGGGAAGAACCGAGTGAAGACCGGCGAGCACCGGCTCCAAAATGCCCGACAGCGCGGGTGCCCGAGCCACCGGCACCGCAAGATCTCCCGGTCGCTCCGGAGGTTGACCTTACAACCGACACCCCGCCAGAAAGGGTGGTGACCGAGGGGGCACCAGTGGAGGAGCCGGCTGCGGAGGAGCCGGCGGTAGCAGAGGAGCCAACGGTAGCGGAGGAGCTCTCTGCTCCCAGTGAACCGACCCTCCCTGAGGTAGCCAGGAGCTGGGGCGAGGGGCCGTCAGGGGTAGCAAGCCCCCCCCCGAACAGACGCTAATGAGCAGACCACGCGCCGAGTCTGGAAACACCGAGGCAGCCAAAGGGAATGGAGCTAGACCAAGGCCGCCTCGGGACTCCATTCTGAACGATGGGCGTTGGGCAGAGCGGATCCTCTCGCCGGTCTTCGTGCCCGAGGTCCAGGAAGAGCTTAGCCACCTGAAGGCGGCTACGTTCTTCCGAGAGTCCTACGCAGCCCTCATCAGAGTAAGTTGTCCTGCAACCCTTCGCCTCCATATTTCTCTTTTTCTCTCGACATGAAACCTACACGCAGCTTGCGAACTCCCTAAGGGCTACAAGGGAAGTCATTCACAGAGGAAAGACCCTTCTGCGGGAGGCCAACAAGGAGGCCAAGGAAGCCTGTAACCGTGCAAAGACGGCCGAGGGGGCCCTAGAGTCGGCCAGAACTGCTCAAGCCAATGACATAAGGGCTGCTAAGAGCTGACGGAGGCTGAGGCCAACCGCTTGCGGGCGGCACTCTGCCAGATGACAGACGCCGAAAACACCATTGCAGCAAGAGATCTGCACATCTCCAAATTGACCTCGGCCATCCAAACAAATGAGAGTTGGACGACCGAGGCCGAGGAGAGGGCAAGGTCGGCTGAGGAGAGGGTAGGGTCGGCCAAGGAGAGGGCAAGGGCGGCGGAGGAGAGGGCTGATAAAGCTGAAGAGGAGGCAAGTCGTGCCTAGGAAGCCGAGAGGGCAGCAGCGGCAGCTCTCGCTGCAGAAGAAGGAGTTCACGCCACCAAGGTGGAAGCAGCCGTCGTGGTCAAGACCGCCAGGGTCATAGAAGAATTCAAAGCGTCAGAGCGCTTTACAGACGAACTGGCAGAAGCTTCGGTGGAGGTGTTTCTTCAAGGATTTAGGATGGGAAAGAGAAAGTCGCTCGGGATTTGAACTTTCCTCAAGCCTTGGAGGTCGAACCAGAGCGTCTCTAGGAGGTGGCCTCATCTGACGACGAGCCCGCACCGGCCGAACCGTGAACCCCCACTTGTATTTTATTTTTGCAAATCTGACTAGGTCGGTGTTTTGTAATTACTTTAAATTAATGAAATATCATTTTTCTCCAAGATGAATTGTCTTTGTCCATTTGCGACCTCTGTCCCAAATTCATTGGTTAATGACGTGCGACCTCTCGGGTCTTCATCAGCGCCGAGGGGGCTTTGTGCCTGGCTGGTCCAGGGCTTTAAGTGTCGATGGGAGTCGAGCTTTGTGCCTGGCTGGCCCAGGGCTTTAGGTGCTGACGGGAGTCGGGCTTTGTGCCTGGCTGGCCCAGGGCTTTAGGTGCCGACGTGGGTCGGGCTTTGTGCCTGGCTGGCCCAGGGCTTTAGGTACCGACGGGAGTCGTGCTTTGTGACTGGCTGGCCAAGGGCTTTGAGTGGTGACAGGGGTCAGGCTTTGTGCCTGGCTGGCCCAGGGCTTTAGGTGCCGACGGAAGTCGGGCTTTGTGCCTGGTTGGCCCAGGGCTTTAGGTGCCGATGGGGGTCGGGCTTTGTGCCTGGCTGGCCCAGGGCTTTGAGTGCCGATGGGGGGTCGGGCTTTGTGTCTGGTTGGCCCAGAGCTTTGAGTGCCGATGGGGGTCGGGCTTTGTGCCCGGCTGGCCCAGGGCCTTAGGTGCCGATGGGAGTCGGGCTTTGTTCCTGGTTGGCCTAGGGCTTTAGGTGCCAACGGGGGTCGGGCTTTATGCCTCGCTGGCCCAGGGCTTTAGGTGCCGACGGGAGTCGGGCTTTGTGCCTGGCTGGCCCAGGGCTTTGAGTGCCGACGGGGGTCAAGCTTTGTGCCTGGCTGGCCTAGGGCTTTAGGTGCCGACGAGAGTCGGGCTTTGTGCCTGGTTGGCCAAGGGCTTTAGATGCCGATGGGGGTCGGGCTTTGTGCCTGGCTGGCCCAGGGCTTTGAGTGCCGACGGGGGTTAGGCTTTGTGCCTGGCTGGCCCAGGGCTTTAGGTGCCAATGGGAGTCGGGCTTTGTGCCTGGTTGGCCCAAGGCTTTAGGTGCCGATGGGAGTCGGGCTTTGTGCCTGGCTGGCCTAGGGCTTTAGGTCTGACGGGGGTCGGGCTTTGTGCTTGGCTGGCCCAGGGCTTTAGGTGCCAACGGGAGTCGGACTTTGTGCCTGGCTGGCCTAGGGCTTTGAGTGCCGACGGGGGTCGGGCTTTGTGCCTGGCTGGCCCAGGCTTTGAGTGCGACGGGGGTCGAGCTTTGTGCCTGGCTGGCCCAGGGCTTTAGGCGCCGACGGGAGTCGGGCTTTGTGCCTGGTTGGCCCAGGGCTTTAGCTACCGACGGGGGTTGAGCTTTGTGCCTGGCTGGCCTAAAGCTTTAGGTGCCGATGGGAGTCGGGCTTTGTGCTTGGCTGGCCCAGGGCTTTGAGTGCCGACGAGGGTCAGGCTTTGTGCCTGACTAGCCCAGGCTTTAGGTACCGACGGGAGTCGAGCTTTGTGCCTGGTTGGCCCAAGGCTTTAGGTGTCGATAGGGGTCGGGCTTTGTGCCTGGCTGGCCTAGGGCTTTGAGTGCCTACGGGGGTCGGGCTTTGTGCTTGGCTGGCCTAGGGCTTTGAGTGCCGACGGGGGTCGGGCTTTGTGCCTGGCTGGCCTAGGGCTTTAGGTGCCGACGGGAGTCGGGCTTTATGCCTGGCTGGCCCAGGGCTTTAGGTGCCGATGGGAGTCGGGCTTTGTGCCTGGCTGGCCCAGGGCTTTAGGTCGAAAGATTGAGGTACTAAAATTCAAATTCGTTAATATAGAATGAGGGGCAAAGGCCCAAAAGAATATAGGCACGGTATTTAATGTGAGAAGAGAGATGCGCTACTAATAATACCGACGAAGGTTGTCAGCATTCCACGTCCGAAGGAGTGGTTTCCCATCCAGCTCTTCAATCTTGTATGCTCCGTGACGGAGTGTCTCGGTGATCCGGTAGGACCCCTCCCAATTCAGAGCTAGCTTGCCTCCTTCGTTGGCTTTGTGACTTTAGCTCGTCGAAGGACCAGGTCTCCCAGCAAGAAAGTCTTGGGATGCATGCGGGCGTTGTAGTATCTGGCAGCCCGTTGTCGGTAGACCGCCATCCGCAGCCGCGCTCGGTCTCGCACCTCCTCCACCAGGTCGAGGTTGGCCCGCAGCCAGTCCGAGTTGTCTTCCTCATTATATGACTCCACCCTAAGACTCGGGGAGCCTATCTCCACCGGGATGATAGCTTCGGATCCAAAGACTGGGCTGAACGGAGTCTCTCAGGTGGAGGCTTGTGGCGTTGTATGGTAGGCCCATAGCACATTATGGAGCTCCTCCTCCCACCGCCCCTTGCAATTATCCAGTCGGGTTCTCAGTCCTTGGAGAATAATGCGATTGGTCACCTCGGCCGCTCTATTGGTCTGGGGGTGTCCAACGGAAGTAAATCTTTGGTGGATGCCAAGTTCGGTGCAGAATCCCTGGAAAGGCGCGTTATCAAACTACCGGCCGTTGTCGGTGACCAAAGTATGGGGTAGCCCGAACCGGCATATGATAGACTTCCAAAAGAAGGAACTCACCTTGCTTTAAGTGATTTTAGCAAAGGCTTCGACTTCAATCCATTTGGTGAAGTGATCGACGACCACTAGGAGGAACTTGCACTGTCTGAAGGCCGGGGGGAATGGTCCCAAGATATCCATACCTGCCTAGTTCCCTGTTTCCGCATGATTCTTCTCCGATTCCATTCTAACCGTTTCCTCTACCAATTAAGGAATAGATTAGAATGGAAGTTATCAAATTGAGAGAATTAAATTCCTTTAGAAGGAATTTAAATTTTATTGATGATTTATCCAGATTTCCTTTGTTATTTTCGTTGCTTCCGCTGCGTCATCTCTATTTTGAAACAGGATTCCTTGCTGCATCAAGGCCGCGTCCGGACTTCTATAAATAGCACAAGGAGGGTTTTGTAAAGCAGGATCCGCCCGTCTGAGGCTTTGTTCCATGGCTTGAAGAGGCTCTGCTCCGGTGAAGAAGGCGCTGCAGCCGTGCGGATCAGCTCTACTCCAGGCGCTCGTGAGACACCCCGTTCCAGCCAGCCGTGACGAGGTGTTCCTCTGTTCCGTGATGAGGTATTCATCTGCTCCAAGGCCATCCGTGGACATGGAACAGTGACGAGGTGCTTTGTTCCGTGATTTCCTCTTCTTCTAGCCGTGATGAGGTGATCTGTTCGTGCGGGGGAGGCGCATGAATAAAGACTCCATCCCATCTTTGGTTTGTTGTAGAGAGAATTTATTGTTTTCTTGTTGCCTTCTTAATGTCATGACTCTTTAATTTATATAAAATAAAGTTTCTATTCATGTTTAATTGTTATTAAATTATATTTAAGTAAAATAATTTTAGACTGATCTATACTTAAAAGGGACGGGCCGTGATCTATGGGTACGGACCGTGCTCTTATAAGATAGACCATATCTTGATTATTTTGCACTAATAATTATCTATTTAGTTAAATTTATAAATTTATTTCAAGATAATCGCTAAAGTCCCTATGGAATCGATCCCTTACTCTCGCTATTCTAATAGTGAAATTAAGGTGTTTTAATCGTTGCGCTACGACACGCATCAATACCCCACTGGGTGAAGGGCCAAGGTGCCACCAAGGGGGTTAGCTGAGACGTCGGCTATCGCTGAATATTGGCATGGCGCTGGTAGCTATCACACTCCTTAACAAGCTCGTCCGCATCCTCCTTCATGGTTAGCCAGTAGTACCCCTGCCGTAGGGCCTTATAGGCTAGGGCTCTGCCCCCTAGGTGGCTCCCACAGATGCCTTCATGGATCTCCCACAAAATGTAGTCAGCTTCTGCTGGCCCTACGCACTTGAGGACCGGGTATGAAAATAATCTTCATAGAGCCTTACGTCCATTATCAGAACCTTGGGGCCCACCGCTTGAGTAGTCTAGCCTCCGCGGGGTCCTCAGGGAGGGTGCCGTTGGTCAGATATCGGACATAGGCATCCATCCAGAGGGCTCTTGCTCAATCGGTAGTGCTTCATCCACAACGTCAATGCTCGGGGTCTGCAGGTGCTCTACATATGTCCTTCCAAGGGTTCCGTCAGCCGAGGTGGCCAGACGGGACAATGCGGCAGCCCTAGCGTTCACTGCTCGGGGAATGTAGCTGACATGGAAGTAAGAGAACCAAGAGGCCTGGTACTGCACCTTGCTCAAGTAACGAGACATAGTTGGGTCTCTAGCTTCATACTCCCCAGCGACCTACCCAGAGACAAGCTGGGAGTCTATGAAGGCTCTCAGACGCTCCACACCAAGCTCCTCGGCCAACCTCATCCCTTCCAAAGGGCCTCATACTCCGCCTGGTTGTTGGTGGCCGGGAACTGGAACCGAAGGGCATACTCTACCACCTCCCCATCGGGACTTGTGAGGATGAGCTCGGCTCCGCTCCCCTGAGAATTTGCTGCTCCATCCACGTGCAAGATCCACTCTTCTCCTTCCTCTCCCCCAGTCGGGGGGGACTCCATGCATATCTCCGGACGTGACTCCTCATGGCACTCCTCGGTCCAGGTGCACTCGACCAAGATGTCAGCTAATACTTGGGACTTCATGGCAGACCTTGGCCGGATTGATAAATCAAACTCGCTCAGCTTGACTGCCCACTTGGCTAATCAACCCGATGTGTCAGGATGGGAGAGGATAGTCCGAAGATGTTGGTCCGTGAGCACCATAATGGGATGAGCTTGGAAGTAGGGTCGAAAGCATTATGCAGAGACCACCAAGGCGAAGATGATCTTCTCAGTCCTAGTGTACTTGGTCTCGGCATCATGGAGCACCTTGCTAGTGTAATACTGGCCTCTGCACTCCACCAGCATCCACACGCACGAGCATAGAACTGACAGCCTCGGGGGAGGCTGTAAGGTACAAAAGAAGCTCCTCCCCATTCCTTGGCTTGGACAGCAACGGAGGAGTGGATAAAAATTGCTTCAATTCCTCGAAGGCATCCTGGCACTCCTTTGTCCACTCGAAGCTGTTGACCTTGCGCAGCGCCTTAAAGAAGGGCAGGCACCTCTTCGCCGATCTTGACATGAAGCGACTCAGGGCTGCCACCCTCCCGATTAGGCACTGTACCTCCTTTTTATTAGCTGGAGGCCTCATATCCAGGATGGCCCGGATCTTATCGAGATTGGCTTCGATCCCCCCTGGGTCACCATGAAGCCCAAGAACTTGCCTGCCGCCACCCTGAAGGCACACTTGTGGGGGTTCAGCCTCATTCGATATTGGCGTAGGTTGCTAAAGGTTTCCGCAAGATCGGCGATGTGGTCAGCCGCATGGGCGCTCTTGGTCAGCATATCATCCACATACACCTCCATGTTGCATCCAATCTGGTCCTCAAAGACCTTATTCATCAACCTCTGATAAGTAGTCCCGGCATTCTTCAGCCCAAACGGCATCACCTTGTAGCAGTAAATCCCTTTTTCAGTGACAAAGGAGGTAGCCTCTTCGTCAGCTGGGTCCATCCTTATTTGGTAGTACCCTGAGAACGCGTCCATGAAGCTAAGGGCCTCATGCCTGGACATAGCATCTACTAGCTGATCGATCCGGGGCAGTGGAAAGCTATCTTTGGGGCATGCCTTATTGAGGTCGGTGAAGTCCACGCACATCCTCCAGCTCCCACTGGCCTTACGCACCATCACGACATTTGCCAACCAGTCGGGATAGTGCACCTCACGGATATGACCAGATGCCAAGAGCTTTCGCACCTCCTCGTCCTCAGCCTTCTATCTGTTGAGGCAAAACTTATCTTCTTCTACCGAATGGGTCGACACTCTGGCTTGATGTTGAGCCGGTGGGTGATCACTTCCTTCGGAATGCCCGGCATGTCCAATGCCAACCAGGCGAAGATATTAGCGTTGGCTCGTAAGAAGGCGAGGAGCCGACCGCGGGCCTCCTCCGGGAGCGAAGCTCCAATGCAGATCGTTCTTGTTGGGTCCTCCCCAAGAGGGATGGCCAGTAGGTGCTCAGCCGGTTCTCCTCTCCTTTCTAGGTCCCGAGGGTCCAACACCTCTGGCACGGGTGCGGGCACCACCTCCTCTGGACTTGGAGCCATGTGGCAGCAAAGTGGGGGTGGGTTCTGCTCCCCCCACATCTCCCCGATTCCTTTACTAGTGGGAAACCTCACGAGCAGTCTTTTGGTAGAGATGACTGCATCCAAGAGGTTGAGTCCGGCCTTCCAAGGATAGCGTTGTAGGCGAGGGGCACCCGGACCACCAAGAAGCTCACGAAAACTGTGCTTTCGTGCGGGGCCATGCCAACCATGACAAGAAGAGTGACCTCCCCCCTCGACCTTCACAAAATCTCCAGTGAACCCCATCAGGGGTGTGCTGATAGGCGGAGCAGGTCAGGTGATAGATTCATGCGAATAAAAGCATCATAATTCAAAACATCCAGCAGCTCCCACTATCGACTTAAAAGGGATGGGCGTGATCTACGGGTACGGGCGTGCTCTTATAAGATAGACATATCTTGATTATTTTACACTAATAATTATCTATTTAGTTAAATTTATAAATTTATTTCAAGATAATCGCTAAAGTCCCTGTGGAATCGATCCCTTACTCTCGCTATTCTAATAGTGAAATTAAGGTGTTTTAATCGTTGCGCTACGACACATCAGATTTTTGGCGCCGTTGCCGGGAACTTAAGTTGTTATTTAAAAAAAAAATTTAAAAATAATATATATATATATATAGATTAATTTTCTCTTAATTTTTGAATAGTTATTGTCTTTATTTTATTTCTTTAATTGTTAGAATTGCATTTTCTTTTTAACATTAAAAAAATTATTACTTTCCTTTTTGCCACAAATCCAATTTTAACCTAATCAAATTTTCCTTTTAATTAACTTACCTAAAAAAACTAAAGAAAACCATAAACATAATTAATTTAAGGAAACAAAATAAAAAAATTTATAAAAAAATAAAAATAAAATATATAAACAAAATAATTATTTCTATGCTATAGATTGACTTAGGTGATTTATTTTCTGCAAAACTCAAAATTTTCCATTGACATCTCATAATTTATTAGGAAATTAGAAACTTAATTACAAAATTAAAAAAAAAATAAATAATTAGATTAATTTTGTTTGATAATTTCAAGAGTTGGACATCTGTTTGTTGCATAGCATTTTCATAATTAACTTTAAGGGCACAAACCCCTAATCAAGATAAGGTGGGGATTTCATCACCCTTCCTTGCCCACAAACCACATCCTTCATTCTACATTAACCCAAACCTTTAACTCTAAAATTAATTAGACATCAGCCCCTGTTCTAGGCTTAGGCTTTAGAGTCATTGGTAGGGTGTATGCTTGGTCGCCGATCGTTGCAACCCAACCTTATACCCTTAGATCCTGAGATAGAAAGAACTATTAGAGCAAACAGACTCAGAATTATGGATCCTAATAACGAAAATAATCAACCACGACAGTTAAAAGAGTATTTCACTCCTTCAAGGTATACCTACTCTCCCTGCATTCAAGTGCCTCCAGTAGAGGCTGCCAATATGAAATTAAGTCAAGTGTAATCCAAATGTTACCATCTTTCTATGGACTTACAAATGAGGATCCCTACAAACACTTAGATGAATTCTTGGAAATTTGCTCAACTGTCAAGATTCAAAATTTCTCCGATGATGCACTTAGGCTTAAGTTATTCCCTTTTTCCCTAAAAGATAAAGCCAAGTATTGGTTAAATTCATTAGACACTGTTATAATTTCAACTTGGGATCATCTTCAGAGAGAATTTCTTAAGAAATATTTTCCTATAGGAAAAATCAAATTAGAAAAGCCATAACAAGTTTTTCCCAGACAGATGGAGAAATGTTCCATGAGACATGGGAGAGATTCAAAGAACTGATTAGAAAATGTCCACATCATGCTATACCCAAATGGCAACTGGTTCAGTGCTTTTATGATGGATTATCAGAAAAGATAATGGTTGATGCTTCATGTGGTGGGACATTTATGTTAAAAAATGAACATGAGGCTTGGCAACTCTTTGAGACATTGAGTGAGAATTCATTACATCATATGTCAGTTGCTCGTCGAGACCCTCCCGTAGAACCTAAAAGAGGTGGAATATATGAAATAGGTCATTCTACAGATATCTATACTAAGGTAGATGAATTATCCCATAAACTTGATCGGATTCTACAAGTTGGAAACATCTCTTCCCCATCTACTCAATTACATGAGGTCTGCATAATTTGTTCGAGTCCAACCCATTCTATAGGTGAATGTCCAGCTGCATACCAATTTCCTGAACTTGTTCAAGAGCAAGCCCACCAAGCCCAAACCCGATTAGCTCCTAGAACAGGAAATGATCCATTTTCAAATACTTACAATCCTGGCTGGCGAAATCACCAAATTTTTCTTGGAAACCTCAACCTGTAGCCAATTCATCGATCAGACCTAATTATCAAGAAACCAATTTTAGAAACATGCCATATTCACAATATCCAAACATCCCACAACCTCCACCGAATAATCAGCCTACTTTTGAAGACAAAGTGTTACAAGCATTGAAAGGGCTAGAAATGAATACTCAAATCCTTCACTCCCACACACAATCTATTGCAAAACTAGAAACTCAGATAGGTCAATTAGCCACAGCATTCAGTAGAAGGGAGGAGGGTAAGTTACCTAGTCAGCCTATCGATAACCCAAAGGACAATTCATGGCTGAAGGTTCCAATAGTCCTGACAAATTCCCAGAACATGCTAAATCAGTCATGACTCTCAGAAGTGGAAAAGCATTGAACCCACCTGAACCAACCCAGAAATTAGAAGTGGCTAAACCAGAAGAGAGAAGAAATGAAAAAGAAAAGGAATTCAATGATCAAGCAATCATACCTAAAGCCCCATTCCCTAGTGCTTTAGAATCTCCTTTGCCTTCAGATAAGAAGAATATAAAAATGAATGAGATGCTTGAGTTATTTAAGCAAGTCCAAATAAACTTACCTCTTCTCGATGCTATCAAGCAAGTTCCAGCTTATGCCAAATTTTTGAAGGATCTATGCACACAAAAACGGAAAGCCAAGACACAAATACCAAAAAAGATACATTTGACTGAGCAAGTCAGCTCAGTTGTTCAGCAAATAACCCCACCCAAACTAAAAGATCCTGGTACCCCGATTATATCATGTGTCATAGGAAACTTCACAATCAAGAAAGCATTATTAGATTTGGGTGCGAGTGTAAACCTTCTCCCAAGTTCAGTATATGAATTATTCGGATTTGGAGAGTTGAAACCCACGACAGTAACACTACAATTGGCAGATAGATCAGTCAAAGAACCTCGTGGAATATTGGAAGATGTATTAGTAAAGGTGGATGAATTCTATTTTCCTGTCGACTTCCTTGTGTTGGATATGGAATCTAGCGGTAATCCTAACCAAATTCCCATCATCCTTGGAAGACCTTTTCTAGCTACTGCTAATGCATGCATAAATTGTAGAACAGGTGTGATGGATGTATCTTTTGGAAACAAGAAGATGAGATTAAATATTTTTAATGCTTCCCAAGGACCACCTGTGTATGATTTAAATGAAGTAAACATGATAGAGGAAGTAGTAGATAAGAAATTCCAAAGTTTGATTGATTCGGATCCTTTACAAACATGTCTTACACATTTTGGAATAGATGACTTTGATATTGATGAGTATACCAAAGAGATAAACATGTTATTAGAACCACCTAAGTTCGACACCATCCCTCCTTGGACTATAAAATATGAACCACTTCCAACTAAACCAAGTCCTTTAATACCATCCTTGGAAGAACCACCCCAACTAGAATTGAAACCTCTTCCAGATGACTTAAAATATTCATTCCTTGGACCCAATGATACCCTTCCAGTAATCATTGCATCTACCCTAACCTCTGAGCAAGAAGATAAATTGGTAGATGTACTTAAAGAACATAAAGAGGCAATTGGATGGACAATAGCTGATATTAAGGGAATTGACCCTTCCGTTTGCATGCACCATATTCATAGTGAAATTGAAGCCAAACCACATAGAGACATGCAACGAAGGCTAAATCCAAACATGAGGGATGTTGTTAAGAAAGAAGTAGTAAAATGGCTTGATGCTGGTATTATTTATCCAATTTCAGATAGCCAATGGGTCAGTCCAATCCAAGTAGTACCTAAAAAATCGGGTATTACCGTGATTAAAAATGAAAAGGGCGAATCAATTCCTACTCGCACATCAACTAGTTGGAGAGTGTGTATAGATTATCGAAAGTTGAATGCCGTGACTAGGAAAGACCACTTTCCTTTGCCTTTTATCGATCAAATTCTAGAACGGCTAGCGGGACAAAGTTTCTTTTGTTTCTTAGATGGATATTCAGGATACAATCAAGTCCCAGTATTTCCTGCAGATCAAGAAAAGACCACCTTCACTTGTCCCTTTGGAACATTTGCCTTTAGACGTATGCCGTTTGGTCTTTGTAATGCACCAGCCACTTTCAACGATGTATGATGGCCATATTTTCTGATATGATTGGTCAATTTTTGGAAGTATTTATGGATGATTTTTCAGTCTTTGGTGCATCATTTGATAGCTGCCTCGAGAACTTGACTAAGGTACTGAAACGATGTATGGAAATGAATTTAGTCCTAAGTTGGGAGAAGAGCCATTTTATGGTTCGTGAGGGAATTGTGCTTGGACACATTGTTTCAGAGCGAGGTATTGAGGTTGATAAAGCCAAGGTTGAATTGATCTCAAATCTACCACCCCCAACCTCAGTTAAACAAGTACGATCTTTCCTTGGTCATGCTGGTTTTTATAGACGTTTCATCAAAGATTTCAGTAAAATTTCTCGACCATTGTGTAATTTGTTGACCAAGGATAGTTCTTTTAATTTTGATAAAGATTGTCTAACAGCCTATAACATCCTTCGAACTGCTTTGACCACTGCACCAATTATCAAGCCCCCAGATTGGACCATACCTTTCGAAATCATGTGTGATGCTTCTGATTATGCTGTAGGGGCAGTTCTAGGACAGAAACTCAATCGAGAACCCCATGTAATTTATTATGCTAGCAAAACTCTTTCAGATGCACAAATGAACTATACTACCACTGAAAAAGAATTACTAGCAGTTGTGTTTGCCCTAGAAAAGTTTAGATCATATCTGTTAGGGTCTAAGGTTTTAGTTTATTCAGATCATGCAGCGTTGAGGCATCTTATATCAAAAAAGGATACAAAACCCAGACTAATTAGATGGATCCTTCTACTACAAGAATTTGATCTAGAAATCTTAGATAAGAAGGGTTCTGAAAATATGGTAGCAGATCATATCTCTAGGATCTCAGTGGAATACAATAAAGAAATAATCAGAGATAAGTTCCCTGATGAGCAATTATTCTCAATTTCCCATAGCAGTCTTCCCTGGTTTGCCCACATTGTGAATTATTTGGCAACAGGAAAAGTACCTTCCCACTGGACAAAACAAGAAAAAGATAGATTTTTCTCACAAATCAAATATTACTTTTGGGAAGACCCTGAATTATTTAAGTACTGTTCAGATCAGGTGATTAGGCGATGTGTTCCCGAAGTGAATTCAAAAGTATACTTAACTTCTGTCATTCTCTTGCCTGTGGAGGACATTTTAGTGGAAAGAAAACTGCAGCAAAGGTACTGCAAAGTGGGTTTTATTGGCCAACTCTTTTTAAAGATGCACATGAATTTAGCCGTAATTGTCTCCAATGTCAACAAACAGGAAATATATCTCGAAAAGACATGATGCCCCTAAACCCTATCTTGGTTGTAGAAATTTTTGATGTATGGGGTATTGATTTTATGGGCCCATTTCCTTCCTCTTTTGGATTTGAATACATTCTAGTGGCAGTTGATTATGTGTCAAAATGGATTGAAGCCATGGCAACTCGAACCAATGACCATAAAGTTGTAATCAAGTTTATTCAGCATAATATCCTTAGTCGTTTTGGATGCCCAAGGGCTATAATTAGTGATGGGGGTACACATTTCACGAATAGACACTTGAAGGATTAATGAACAAATATGGAATTACTCATAAGGTAGCTACACCTTATCATCCCCAAACTAGTGGCCAAGTTGAAATATCAAATAGAGAAATTAAAAATATCCTTGAGAAAACGTGAGACCTGATAGGAAAGATTGGTCAGAACGTTTGGATGATGCATTATGGGCTTATCGTACTGCATTTAAAACTCCCATAGGAATGTCTCCTTACAGGCTCGTATTTGGAAAAGCCTCATTTACCTGTAGAATTAGAACACCGTGCATTTTGGGCTATCAAGCAATTTAATTATGATATGAAAAATGCAGGTGTCAATAGAAAACTCCAATTGAATGAGTTAGAAGAGCTACGAAATGAGGCATATGAGAGCTCAAAAATTTATAAAGAACGAACCAAAGCATATCATGACAAATTTATTAGTAGAAAAATTTTTGAACCAAATCAAAAAGTATGGCTTTACAATTCAAGATTACACCTTTTCCCTGGAAAACTTCGTTCACGATGGAATGGACCTTTTATAGTAACTCAAGTATTTCCCCATGGAGCTGTAGAGCTTAAAGACCCCAAGCAAGGAAATACATTCAAAGTAAATGGCCAACGTTTGAAACCATATATAGAAGAAATTAATGATGGAGAAATTGTTGAATCAATTGATCTTGTGAACCCAACACTATCATAATAAGTAGCACAGTCTGGCTGAAGACTTTAAACTTAGCGCTCTTGGGAGGCAACCCAGTTTATTAGTTATTTTTAACTTTCTTTCTTTTAGTGTGTTCTTTTAGTATGACCAGAGAAGAGCAACAGAAGCAGATTGAAAGAAGATGGCAACAATGAAACTTCCAACCTTCAAATACTCTACCAGGTAGTATCTTTCCTTGAAATTAATTTTTTCTTCCATTAGGGACAATGGAAATTAAGTTGGGGGGAGGAAAAAGAATAAGTAAATCCTCGAGTAAAACTATAATCAGATGTGTGTACCAAATTCTGTCTCGATTTGAAGTTAATCAAGCAGTCTATTAATGAATTAATGGTTAGATTATTTTTGAGATACTGAGGAATAAATTATTAAGAAACCTAATAAAAGGTAGGGTTTAGCCCAGAAAAATTTTTAGAATAATTTCAGACCCTCCTGACCACTGATCTTAATAGTACAATCTACTTAATAAGGGTATGGGTGAAAATGTTATTTAAAAAAAAAAAAAAAAAAAAAAAAAAAAAAAAAAATCTCTCTTAAAGTTAATAGATTAGGTTCTTAGCATTTTTCACTGAGTAACCGGGCCCCGTCACCTAAGAAAGTGATGTTGTTCGCGTAAAAAGGTGGGAATGTAAAAGAACCTAAGTAGAGTCAGTCCTACCTAAAGCCTTTTTAACTCGAGTAAGTAAGTCCGAGGGGTGTTTTACACCTAATGCCCTAAAACCAATTGGTTTGGGAGCCATTGGCCTAAAGCTCGCTACAAGGGTTAATTAGAAAGCAAGGGGTTAGGACATTGCACTGACTTTACAAATAAATAAATAAATAAAAAACCAAAGTACAAAAGACATTACACCCAACCCAAATTAAGTTAGAAGACTTAATTAGAGAAGTGGAAAGTTGGTGAAGAAAGACTTCTATAAATTCTTATGGACTACACTTTATCACTAAAAAAAACTTAATAATCCAATGAAGTACCTCCCTTATGATCTAAAAAAAAAAAAAAACTATAAGATAACTATCAATTCTTGGACTAGCTTGGTACATATTTCTAAATTTCTTATTTGCTCGAGGACGAGTAAGATTCAAGTTGGGGGAGTGATAAACGCATAAATAATTATCATTAAACCTATTAATTAATAATTTAACGTACCTATTATTATTTAATATTTTAATATTTTATATAATATTTTAGATAAAACTTATCAACTTTAAAGAGCTCGATTTTAGGGATTTAATGACGCAAACGGCACTCAAATCGGATTTAAGATGAGCTCGGAATTGATTTTATAAGGATTTAGCACGGATTTCAAAGCAAAAACGGCAAATACGTGCCGACTTCATCGTTTTCTCAGCCTTCCCTGTTTCCGCCGATTCTTCTCCGATTCCATTCTAACCGTTTCCTCCACCAATTAAGGAATAGATTAGATTGGAAGTTATCAAATTGAGAGAATTAAATTCCTTTAGAAGGAATTTAAATTTTATTGATGATTTATCTAGATTTCCTTTGTTATTTTCGTTGCTTCCGCTGCGTCGTCTCTGTTTTGAAAAAGGATTCCTTGCCGCGTCAAGGCCACGTCCGGACTTCTATAAATAGCACAAGGAGGGTTTCGTGAAGCAGGATCCGCCCGTCCGAGGCTTTGTTCCGTGGCTTGAAGAGGCTCTGTTTCGGTGAAGAAGGCGCTGCAGCCGTGCGGATCTGCTCTGCTCCAGGCACTCGTGAGACGCCCCGTTCCAGCCAGCCATGATGAGGTGTTCCTCTGTTCCATGATGAGGTATTCCTCTGTTCCAAGGCCATCCATGGACGTGGAGCAGTGACGAGGTGCTCTATTCCGTGATTTCCTCTTCTTCCAACCGTGACGAGGTGATCTATTCGTGCGGGGGAGGTGCATGAATAAAGATTCCATCCCATCTTTGGTTTGGTGGAGAGAGAATTTATTGTTTTCTTGTTGTCTTCTTAATGTCATGACTCTTTAATTTATATAAAAAAAGTTTCTATTCATGTTTAATTATTATTAAATTATATTTAAGTGAAAATAATTTTAGACTGATCTATACTTAAAAGGGACGGGCGTGATCTATGGGTACGGACCGTGCTCTTATAAGATAGACCATATCTTGATTATTTTGCACTAATAATTATCTATTTAGTTAAATTTATAAATTTATTTCAAGATAATCGCTAAAGTCCCTGTGGAATCGATCCCTTACTCTCGTTATTCTAATAGTGAAATTAAGGTATTTTAATCGTTGCGCTACGACACGCATCAATACCCCACTGGGCGAAGGGCCAAGGTGCCACCAAGGGGGTCAGCTGAGACATCAGCTATCGCTGAATATTGGCATGGCGCTGGTAGCTATCACACTTCTTAACAAGCTCGGCCGCGTCCTCCTTCATGGTCAGCCAGTAGTACCCCTACCGCAGGGCCTTATAGGCTAGGGCTCTACCCCCTAGGTGGCTCCCACAGATGCCTTCATGGATCTCCCACAAAATGTAGTCAGCTTCTGCTGGCCCTACGCACTTGAGGACCGGGTATGAAAATGATCTTCGATAGAGCCTTCTGTCCATTATCAGGAACCTTGGGGCTTGCCGCTTGAGCAGTCTAGCCTCCGCGGGGTCCTCAGGGAGGGTGCCATCGGTCAGATATCGGACATAGGCATCCATCTAGGAGGGCTCTTGCTCAATCGGTAGTGCTTCATCCGCAGCGTCAATGCTCGGGGTCTGCAGGTGCTCTACATATGTCCTTCCAAGGGTTCCGTCAGCCGAGGTGGCCAGACGTGACAACGTGTCAGCCCTAGCATTCACTGCTTGGGGAATGTAGCTGACATGGAAGTAAGAGAACCAAGAGGCCTGGTACTGCACCTTGCTCAAGTAACGAGACATGGTCGGGTCTCTAGCTTCATACTCCCCAGCGACCTACCCAGAGACAAGCTGGGAGTCTATGAAGGCTCTCAGACGCTCCACACCAAGCTCCTCGGCCAACCTCATCCCTTCCAACAGGGCCTCATACTCCGCCTGGTTGTTGGTGGCCGGGAACTGGAACCGAAGGGCATACTCTACCACCTCCCCATCGGGACTTGCGAGGATGAGCTCAGCTCCGCTCCCCTGAGAATTCGCTGCTCCATCCACGTGCAAGATCCACTCTTCTCCTTCCTCTCCCCCAGCCGGGGGGGACTCCATGCATATCTCCGGACGTGACTCCTCATGGCACTCCTCGGTCCAGGTGCACTCGACCAAGAAGTCAGCTAATACTTGGGACTTCATGGCAGACCTTGGCCGGATTGATAAATCAAACTCGCTCAGCTTGACTGCCCACTTGGTTAATCGACCCGATGTGTCAGGACGGGAGAGGATAGTCCGAAGAGGTTGGTCCGTGAGCACCACGATGGGATGAGCTTGGAAGTAGGGTCGAAAGCATTATGTAGAGACCACCAAGGCGAAGATGATCTTCTCAGTCCTAGTGTACTTGGTCTCGGCATTATGGAGCACCTTACTAGTGTAATAGACTGGCCTCTGCACTCCACCAGCATCCACACGCACGAGCACAGAACTGACGGCCTCGGGGGAGGCTGTAAGGTACAAAAGAAGCTCCTCCCCGTTCCTTGGCTTGGACAGCAACGGGGGAGTGGATAAAAATTGCTTCAATTCCTCGAAGGCATCCTGGCACTCCTTTGTCCACTCAAAGCTATTGACCTTGCGCAGCGCCTTAAAGAAGGGCAGGCACCTCTCCATCGATCTTGACATGAAGCGACTCAGGGCCGCCACCCTCCCGGTTAGGTGCTGTACCTCCTTTTATTAGCTGGAGGCCTCATATCCAGATGGCCCGGATCTTATCGAGATTGGCTTCGATCCCCCCTGGGTCACCATGAAGCCCAAGAACTTGCCTGCCGCCACCCTGAAGGTACACTTGTGGGGGTTCAGCCTCATCCGATATTGGCATAGGTTGCTGAAGGTTTCCGCAAGATCGGCGATGTGGTCAGCCGCGTGGGCGCTCTTGGTCAGCATATCATCCACATACACCTTCATGTTGCATCCAATCTGGTCCTCAAAGACCTTATTCATCAACCTCTGATAAGTAGTCACGGCATTCTTCAGCCCAAACGGCATCACCTTGTAGCAGTAAATCCCTTTTTTAGTGACAAAGGAGGTAGCCTCTTCGTCAGCTGGGTCCATCCTTATTTGGTAGTACCCTGAGAATGCGTCCACGAAGCTAAGGCCTCATGCCTGGACATAGCATCCACTAGCTGATCGATCTGGGGCAGTGGGAAGCTATCTTTGGGGCATGCCTTATTGAGGTCGGTGAAGTCCTCACACATCCTCCAGCTCCCACTGGCCTTGCGCACCATCAGGACATTTGCCAGCCAGTCGGGATAGTGCACCTCACGGATATGATCGGCTGCCAAGAGCTTTCGCACCTCCTCGTCCACAACCTTCTGTCTGTCTGAGGCAAAACTTCTCTTCTTCTGCCGAATGGGTCGACACTCCGGCTTGATGTTGAGCCGGTGGGTGATCACTTCCTTCGGAATGCCTGGCATGTCCAACGCCGACCAGGCGAAGATATCAGTGTTGGCTGTAAGAAGGCGAGGAGCCAACCGCGGGCCTCCTTCGGGAGCGAAGCTCCAATGCGGATCGTTCTTGCTGGGTCCTCCCCAAGAGGGAAGGCCAGTAGGTGCTCAGCCGGTTCTCCTCTCCTTTCTAGGTCCCGAGGGTCCAACACCTCTGGCGCGGGTGTGGGCACCACCTCCTCCGGACTTGGAGCCATGTGGCAGCAAAGTGGGGGTGGGTTCTGCTCCCCCCACATCTCCCCATTCCTTTACTAGTGGGAAACCTCACGAGTGTCTTTTGGTGGAGATGACTGCGTCCAAGAGGTTGAGTCTGGGCCTTCCAAGGATAGCGTTGTAGGCGAGGGGCACCCGGACCACCAGGAAGCTCATGAAAACTGTGCTTTGGCGCGGGGCCGTGCCAGCCATGAAAAGAAGAGTGACCTCCCCCTCGCCCTTCACAAAATCTCCAGTGAACCCCATCAGGGGTGTGCTGACAGGCCGGAGCAGGTCAGGTGATAGATTCATGCGAACAAAAGCATCATAATTCAAAACATCCATCGAGCTCCCACTATCGACTAAAATTCTTTTTACAGGGTTTTTGCTATCGTCATGGACACGACAACACTATCATCATTTTTATTAACCACCCCTTCTAAGTCCCTTTTGGAAAAAGGGATTACAGAGTCTAACTCCCCCTCCTCCCTCGGCCTCTTGGGCGGTCCACTTGCCCCCCAGGAAATCATTTTTACCGTCTTCTCATTGGAGCATTGTCGATCATCGGTGACGGGGGCACCGATGGGCTAGGGGCTTCCGGGTTGTTCCTCTGAACGAACTTTCCAGGTGGCCACACTGGATAAGATCCTCTATTGCCTTCTTTAGCTGGCGACAGTCGTTGATGTCATGGCCATGGTCCCAGTGGTAGCGACAGTAAAGGCTCTTGTTGCGGGGGGTCTTCAGATTCATTGGAGGAGGGCGCTGAAGATAAGGCTCACCTTCAATTTCGAGCAGAATATGCGATATCGGGGTGAGCAGAGGGGTATAGGGCCCATCTCTCGGTGCAAGGGCTCGGGGACGGTTGTCTGGCCGGTGGAGAGGCTTGGGCCTTCTGGGATGAGCTTCGGCAGGTTCTGGCCGGGTCGGCTTCTTGGGGATGCTCCCGCTAGCCTCGCGCCGGGAAGAGTCAGCCTCATCAGCTCATATGTATTTCTGGGCCGGGTCAAGAGCTCGAGTAGGAGCCGGGCGGCTTCTTGTCAAGGGAGTATGCGAAGCGAGACGGGCAAAGCCCTCGCTTCAAGGCCAAAGTAGCCACTGAGTTCTCAAGATTGTAAACTTCCAGGGCGGCCTCCTTGAACCGAGCGACATAGTCCCGCAGGGACTCACCACTCTTCTGCTGGACGGAGAAGAGGCTGTCGGCTACCCTTGGAATCTTCCTACAGGAATCAAAATGGGCCAGAAAGGCCCTCTCCAGCTGACGGAAGGAGTCGATACTCCATGGCGGCAGGCGAGAATACCAGGCTCGGGCAGCTTTCTTCAAGGTGGCTGGGAAGGCGATGCACATGAGGGAGTCGGTTGCCCCCTTGACCTGCATGAGAACCTTGTAACTTTCTAGGTGGTCCAGGGGGTCCGTGGTCCCGTCATAAGGGTCCAACTGAGGAAGATGGAACCGGGCGAGATGGGCTCTTCCATGATGCGGCGAGACAGCGGTGGCCGCCTGTCATAGTCCGCCTCTAAAGGGTTGGTAATCCAGCGACTGAGCTCTTCCAACCATTGGTTTTACTCATCAAGTCGACGCTCTGCTCGACGGGCTATCCCACCATCGAAGGACCCCTCCCTCGAAGAGTCTGAGGAGGGGGGAGGAGCGGCGAGGAGGCCGACGAGGCGCCCCGCCTCCTTCCCGTGCCGCCGCTTGGGAGAAACACTGGCGTGGAAAGAAGGTGATCGGGTCTCTTAGAGGCTCCCCGGTGATGAGGTTTGGGCGAGGCACGACGATGACGAGCCTCCAGAGCTGGTGATCTTCCTCGGAGGAATGCTGGCTGGGTTGGACCACCCCGAAACCGATGGGTGTGGCTCGGCTCCCGCAAGGCCATCTGTTGGTGCTGCAGGCGTTAAACCACTGCTGCCAAGGATTGGACTTGCGCGGCTAGGGCGGCTAGCCGGTCTTCCCGGAGTTGTTGGGAGGAGGCGCAGGGACGTCGACCGGAGGAGCGGAAGGTCTAGCCTCCTGGGGACGCGGCGGTGCCGGGACACTACATGGGGGAGCTGAGGGAGCGACCGCCAGCGGGTCAACCCCTTGGTGCTGCCCCCCTGCGCAACTGACAGAGATCCCTTTCGCATGGGTTGGCACCATGACTCAAGAGCTTGAAGAGAGAGAATTTACCGATTGCTGTTCGATGTCTTTCTCTTTCTGCTCCCCCTTCCTGCGCGCCAATCTGATGACGCCAAGTCACCTTCTTCAAGCGTCGGAGAAATGACGTCCTCCTCAATGGACTCCTGCAAGAAAAGTCCCCGGAGACCGGATGCTCCGGTGGGGACCCTCCGACGCTCAAGTCAGTCACTTAGGAACAGATGAGAACCCACTAGCTGAAGAAGCTAGAGAGTTAGGGTTTTTACTAGCAAGAAGAAGGAGACTAGAAAACCTCAGTTCTCTCCTCCCTACTTACAGTGAGAGTGTGGCCTTTTATACCTGCTCAAAAATCCACTGACTGTCCCCAAAAGATCACTGATTCTGGGGTGCCTCATCTGGTAATGGACAAAAAGGTGAGGCTTGGTAGTGACGGTTGTACTGTCACTATGCGTGTCTGAGGCGTACTGTGTTACCTGTCAGTACGGCTTCACAGGTGTCCGGCAGCTGCGGTTGCATTTGGTGCGCGCCATCGCTGGATGTGACCGCGCATAGTTACAAGTGGTAGTGAATCGTACTTCGTAATGGGGCATGGTCAAGCACAGTTGCAAATGTGCAATGACCCATATGAACCATGCGCCGTTATGAGGTATGGTCACTCGTAGCTACGGACGTACGGCGGAGCACGTGGGTGTTCCAGGTGGCCTGAAGTCGTCGTTTGGTTCAAAGGCCGGTCCTCGTACTGAGCATCGTTCATACACCCCGAGACCGAAGGGGACCTCGGGGTGAGATGCTGCTTGTGCACCCCGAGACCGAAGGGGGGTCTCAGGGTTGAGATGTTGTGCCCTCACCCCGAGACCGAGGGGATCCGGGGGTGAGATGCTGCTTGTGCACCCCGAGACCGGAAAGAGGTCTCGGGGTTGGGATGTTGCCTCACCCCGAGACCATAGGTGATCTCGAGGGTGAGATGCTGCTTGTGCACCCCGAGACCGAAAGGGGGTCTCGGGGTTGGGATGCTGTGCCCTCACCCTAAAACCGGAGGGGATCTCTGGGGTGAGATGCTGCTTGTGCACCCCGAGACTGGAGTGGATCTCGGGGTGAGATACTACTTGTGCACCTCGAGACCGGAAGGGGGTCTCGGGGTTGGGATGATGTGCCCTCACCCGAGACCAGAGGGGATCTCAGGGGTAGATGCTGCTTGTGCACCCCGAGACCGTAGTGGATCTCGGGGGTGAGATGCTGGTTGTGCACCCTGAGACCGGAAGGGGGTCTTGGGGTTGGGATGCTGTGCCCTCACTCCGAGACCGGAGGGGATCTCGGGGGTGAGATGCTGCTTGTGCACCCCGAGACCGGAAGGGGGTCTCGGTGTTGAGATGTTATGCCCTCACCCCGAGACCAGAGGGGATCTTGGGGGTGAGATGCTGCTTGTGCACCCCGAGACCGGAAGGGGGTCTCGGGGTTGGGATGTTGTGCCCTCACCCCGAGACCTGAGGGATCTTGGGGGTGAGATGCTGCTTGTGCACCCCAAGACCGGAAGGGGGTCTCGGGGTTGAGATGCTGTGCCGTTACTCCGAGACTGGAGGGGATCTCGGGGTGAGATGCTGCTTGTGCACCCCGAGACTGGAGGGGGGTCTCGGAGTTGAGATGGTCGGGGTCTTACTGGGTGCACGGCAAGGCTAAGGGTTGAATGAACCTTGGAGATGCGAAGCGAGTCTCCAAGTCAGGCACTTGGCGAGATTGACATTGATATCCTAGGATGAGAGGGTGTCAGGGTCAAGGGGACCTCCGTTAGCTGCCATTACCATTTATTCTAACGGCGTCGGATCAGCCACATCAACCACCATAGCCAAAAGGGATCCAATTGGTACTTGTTCATTTTCCTTAATTGGTTATAAACCATACAACCAACTCTCAATTTCTCGATGTGAAACTATTGAGAGGGGCATCATAGCCAATGATGATAGGTCCATGTTTATGATTTGAGCCATAGGAAGCAAGTGAAGCTATTATATTATTATAATAAATAATAATATTATTATTTTATATAAATACTATAAAAATATAATATATTGATAATATTATAATTTTAATAATATAATATGTATTATATTAATAATTAATATGCTAGAATTATGATACTATAAATTTATTAATATATTATATATTATATATATATATATAATATTATAATATAATGACTTCATATAATGTATATATGTATATATAATATATTATATATAATAATTTATGTATATTTAAAATTCAACACTTTTTCATATGATAGGTTAAAAAGGTAGGAAAAAAATCAGCCCATAACTAGTGAGTTTAGTGCTAAATTTTGTTCCATCACTCTACTACTGATATTATGGTAAATATGAATCTTTTTGTAAAAAAATTATATTCATATACTGTCAAATTGAGACTATTAATTATATTTAAAATCATTTTATATAAAACATAAAAAATGCTAAGTATATTTTTATTTAAATATTATTACTTGATTATGATATATCCTAAAATGTTCATGGAATATATTTTACAGGTATTATAATTGATCTTTATTATATCCTGAAGTACTTTGAAAAAAATCACATGCGGCTGCAGAGGCTTACCATATGGCAACAGCTGAACCTCCGATGCTTAGCTTTCATCGTTCATAGTATTATAACTGCTGAGCATATTTTTATTTTTTATCGGCGTTACTGGTGTATAATATATCTTAAAGTACCCATTAAATATTTTTAGAAATATTATAACTAATCTTTATGATATGACCTGAAGTGCTTAAAAAATCACGTGGCAGCTGCGAGACGTGCCGCGTGGTGATTTATAATATATCCTAAAGTGAGAAAACATGTGGCGACTGCCGGGCTTGCCACGTGTTTCTTTAAACTCACGTTAAAATTTGAACTCATCCGATGCTGCACCACGAGTGCGTGTGGGTGTGCTTTTGGGGCTTTTCATGTTCGAAGAGATGTTTTCTTTTGGAGACACGTGGGTTGGCTTAAAGTGGCAAGACGGAATCGAAGAATAATTTATATTAAAAATTACACATCGTAAATAGTTAGATAGTGTTTGGCAGATAAAAATTATTCTTAAATAAGTGTATAAAGTAAATTTTTTGTGGGATATCCACTATTTCATTGTTTATAGGGAAAAAAAAATTATAGAATAATTTTTTTGTTATTTTCTCTAGTTATATTTGATTAAAGAAATAGAAAAAGATATTTTTTAAAAAAAATATTAAATATCAAACTATTTGTCCACTCGAAGCTGTTGACCTTCGCCTTAAAGAAGGGCAGGCACCTTTCTGCCGATCTTGGCATGAAGCGACTCAAGGCCGCCACCTTTCCGGTTAGGCGTTGCACCTCCTTTTTATTAGCTGGGGGCCTCATATCCAAGATGGCCCGGATCTTGTCGGGATTGGCTTCGATCCCCCGCTGAGTTACCATAAAGCCCAGAAACCTGCCGTCACCCCGAAGGCACACTTGCGGGGGTTCAGCCTCATTCAGGTACCGGCGCAGGTGTTGAAAGTCTCTGCGAGATCAGCGACGTGGTCAGCAGCATTGGTGCTCTTGGTCAACATATCGTCCACGTACACCTCCATGTTACGTCTGATCTGGTCCTCAAAGACCTTATTGATCAACCTCTGATAGGTGGCCCCGGCATTCTTCAGCCCAAACGACATCACCTTGTAGCAGTAAATCCTTTTTTCAGTAATAAAGGAGGTGGCCTCTTCATCATCCGGGTCATTCTTATCTGGTTGTACCCCGAGAATGCGTCCATGAAGCTGAGAGTTTCATGTCCGGACGTAGCGTCCACTAGCTGTCGATCCGAGGCAATGGGAAGCTGTCTTTGGGGCACGCCTTATTGAGATCGGTGAAGTCCACGCACATCCTCCAACTCCCGCTGGCCTTGCGAACCATCACAACATTCGCCAGCCAGTCGGGGTAGTGCACCTCACGGACGTGACCGGCTGCCAACAGCTTTCGCACCTCCTCATCCACGGCCTTCTGTCTGTCAAGTGCGAAGCTCCTTTTCTTATGCTGAATGGGTCGGCACTCCGGCTTGATGTTGAGCTGGTGGGTAATCACTTCTCTGGGATGCCTGGCATGTCGGACGCCGACCAGGCGAAGACGTCGGCATTGGCTCACAAGAAAGCAAGGAGCTGGCTGCGGGCTTCCTCTGGGAGCAGGGCTCCGATCTGGATTGTCTTTGCTGGGTCCTCTCCAAGAGGGAAGGCCAGCAGGTGCTCAGCCGGCTCTCCTCTTCTCTCCAGGTCCCGGGAGTCCAGCGCTTCTGGTACAGGTGCAGCATCACTTCCTATGGACTAGGGGCCATGTGGCAGCAAAGTGTGGGTGGGTTTGCTCCCCCCGCATCTCCCCAACTCCTTCACTGGTAGGAAACCTCACGAGTAGCCTCTTGGTGGAGATGACAGCGTCCCAAAGATTAAGCCCAGGTCTTCCGAGGATAGCATTATAGGCGAGGGGTACCCGGACCACCAGAAAGCTCATGAAGACTGTACTTTGGCGCGGGGCCGTGCCAGCCATGACAGGAAGAGTGATCTCCCCCTCGACCTTCACGGAATCTCCAGTGAACCCCATCAGGGGCGTGGCGACAGGCCGAAGCAGGTCGGGTGACAGGTTCATGCGAACGAAAGCACCATAACTCAAAATATCCACCGAGCTCCCACTATCAACCAGAATTCTTTTTACAGGATGTTTAGCAATCGTCATGGACATGACGACGCTATCATCATTTTTATTTACCACTCCCTCAAGTCCCTTTTGAAAAAAGGGATTACAGGATTTAACTCCCCCTCCCCTCTCAGCCTGTTGGGCGGGCTACCTGCCTCCCAGGAAATCATCGCCACCGTCTTCTCAGTCGGAGTATTGTCAATCACCGGTAGCGGAGGCGCCGATGGACCAGGAGCACCCAGGTTGTTCCTCTGAATGAACTTCCTCAGGTGGCCACGCTGGATAAGATCCTCTATCGCCTTTTCATCTGGCGACATTTGTCGGTGTCGTGGCCGTGATCTCGATGGTAGCGGCAGTACAAATTATTGTTGCGGGGGATCTTTGGGTTTAGTGGAGGAGGGCGTGGCAAGTACGACTCGCCCTCTATCTCTAGCAGGATGTGGGAGATGGGAGCAAGCAAAGGGGTGTAAGGACCGTCCCTCTGTGCAGGAACTCGAGGACGGTTGTCTGGTCGGCGGGGAGGTTCGGGCCTCCTGGGCCAGACTTTAGCGGGCTCAGGGCGAGCTGGCTTCTTGAGGACACTCCCGCTAGCCTCGCGCCGAGAGGAATTAACCTCGTCGGCACGGATATACTTCTGGGCCCAGGTCAAGAGTTTGGCGTAGGAACCGAGCGGCTTCTTGTCAAGGAAGTATGCAAAGCAAGACGAACGAAGCTCTCGCTTCAAGGCCAAAGTGGCCACTAGTCCTCAAGATTGTAGACTTCCAGGGCTGCCTCCTTGAACCGAGCGACATAGTCTCGCAGGGACTCGCTTTGCTGGACAGAGAAGAGGCTGTAAGCTACCCTTGGAATCTTTCGACAGGCATCAAAATGGGCCAAGAAGGCCCTCTCCAGCTGGCGAAAAGAATCGATATCCGCGGCGGCAGGCGAGAGTACCAGGCTTGAGCAGCTTTCTTCATAGTGGCAGGGAAGGCAATGCACATGAGCGAATCGGTTGCCCCCTGGACCTGCATGAGAACCTTATAACTTTCTAGGTGGTCCAGGGGATCCATGGTCCCGTCATATGGATCCAGCTGAGGGAGGCGGAACCGAGTGGAGATGGGCTCTTCTATGATACGACGGGACAGCGGAGGTCGGCTGTCATAGTCCGTCTCTAGCAGGTGGGTGATCCAGCGGCTGAGTTCCTCCAACTGTTGATTGTACTCATCGAGTCGACGCTCGACTCGATGGGCTATCCTGCCGTCGAAGGACCCTCCCCCGGGATTCTGAGATGGGGAAGAGTGACGGCGATGTCGGTGAGGGCGCTCCGCCTCCCCGTGTCGTCACTTGGGAGAAACACTGGTGTGACGAGAAGGTGATCGGGCTCTCTTGGAGGCTCCCTGGTGGTGAGGCTTGGGCGAAGCATGGCGGTGGCGAGCTTCTGGGACCAGCGATCTCCTCTGGGAGGAATGCTGGCTGGGTTGCACCACCCCTGAAATCGATGGGAATGGCTCCGGCTACCGCGGGGCCGCCTGCTGTGCTGCAGACCTTGAACCACCGCCACCAAGGACTGAACTTGCATGGCTAGGGCAGCAAGCCGGTCTTCCTGGAGCTACTGGAGGAGGCGCAGAGACATCGATCGGGGGAGCGGAAGGTCCAGCCTCCTGGAGACGCGGCGGTGCAGGGACACCGGCTGGGGGAGCTGAGGGGCCAACCGCCAACGGATCAGCTCCTTGATGCTGCCCCCTAGCGCAACTGACAGAGACCCCTTTCGCACGGGTCGTCACCATGGCTCAAGAGCTCGGGGAGAGAGAGGTTGCAGATTGCTGGTTCGATATCTTCTCTTCCCCTACTGGCGCGCCAATCTATTGACACCGAGTCACTTTCTTCAAATGCCGAGGATACAGACATCCTCCTCACCGGACTCCTGTAAGAAAAGTTTCCGAAGACCGGACGCTCCGGTGGGGATCCTTCGACGCTCAAGTTAGTCATTCGGGAACAGACGAGAACTGACTAGCGGAAGGAAGCTAGAAACTTAGGGTTTAACTAGTGGGAAGAAGCTAGAAAACCTCAGTTCTTGGATCCCTACTTATAGTGAGAGTGTGCGCTTTTATACCTGTTTGAAGATCCATCTTTCCATTCCAGAAGATAGCTGATTTCGAGGTACCTGTCCTATAATGGACAAAAAGGGTGAGGCTAATAGTGACGGGTCATACTGTCACCGTGCGTGTCAGAGGTGTCCTGTGTTATCTATCAGTATCAGTACGGCTTCACAGGTGTCCGGTGGCTGTAGCTGTACCTGGTGCGCCCGTTGCCAGATGTAACTGCGCACAGTTGTGGGTAGGTGGTGAATCGTACGCTGTAACGGGGTATGGTCATGCACAGTCACGTACGTGCGATGGACCATACGCCGTTATAAGGCATGGCCACATGCTGCTACGGATGGGTGACGATCATGTGGGCATGCCAGGTGGGCCGAGGCTATAGGTTACTGGGCTCGAGGGCCAGACCACGTACCGGGCACTGTTCAAGCAGTCCGAGGCCGAGAGCGAAACTCGAGGCCGAGCGCTGTTCAGGCAGACCTAGGCCGTGGGGGTCTCGGAGGTTGAGGCTCGAGCCGAGAGCGAAACTCGAGGCCGAGCGCTGTTCATGAAGTACGGGACCGAAGGGGGTCTCGAAGGTTGAGGTACTGTTCATGAAGTCCGGGACCGGAGCGGGTCTCGAAGGTTGAGGCTCGAGGCTGAGAGCGAAACTCGAGGCCGAGCGCTGTTCAGGCAGACCGAGGCCGTGGGGTCTCGGAGGTTGAGGCTCGAGGCCGAGAGCGAAACTCGAGGCCGAGCGCTGTTCATGAAGTCCGGGACCGGAGGGGGTCTCAGAGGTTGAGGTACTGTTCATGAAGTCCGGGACCGGAGCAGGTCTCAGAGGTTGAGGCTCGAGGCCGAGAGCGAAACTCGACGCCGAGCGCTGTTCATGAAGTATGGGACCGGAGGGGGTCTCGGAGGTTGAGATACTGTTCATGAAGTCTGGACCGGAGGGGTCTTGAAGGTTAAGGCTCGAGGCCGAGATGAAACTCGAGGCCAGCACTGTTCATGAAGTCCGGGACCGAAGGAGGTCTCGGAGGTTTAGATACTGTTCATGAAGTCCGATACGAGGGAGGCTCAGGAGGCCGAGAGGGCCTCCGTCAATCGCCTTACCGTTTATTCTGACGGCGTTGGATCAGTCATATCACATGATACCTTGACCATCACTAGCATAGCAATTGGCACTGCTAAAAAAGAAGAAAAGATCATTCAACACTTCCAGTATATTGGTGAACCAAAAGACGGGTCATGAAGCTATAACCCTAAAATGCAACTGAAAAAAATACAAGACGGACTCACTCAAGTGTCATGCGGGAGGTTGAAAAGTCTTGGTCATCTTCATACATCAGGACTAGTTGATGAGCTATTAACGGGAGAACCAGTAGATGTGGTACTCCTTATCTGGGGACTTTGATTTGATGACGAGTCTAAGATGAAATTTATGCTCTCCGGGCTTGCTGCAATAATCTGAAGATATACTGGAATAGGAGGCATGTTGACTTCCAGAAAGCCCTCGAGAATTTGAACAACCTCTCCCATCATCGGCCTAGAACTTTCATTATCCTGAATGCACCAGCAAGCAACTTTAGAAACCCTTTCGAGCTCTTCAATATTAACAACATCCTCCAATCTATGATCCAACAAGCCTCGGACATCCCCTTGGACAAGCTTGTTGGCAGCTAATATAGGAAAAAACGCAGCTTTCCCTTCCTCTGAGTTTCTCCTGCCAGAAATAATTTCGAAAAGCATCATCCCGTAGCTGTACACATCAACTTTTGCAGTGATAGCTTCCCCAGTTAGCCATTCAGGAGCAAGGTAGCCTCTTGTTCCTCTCATGGTGTCAACACTCGGCTGAAGTCCCGGCCTACAAGCTTTGCCAGACCAAAGTCTGCCACTTTTGGAACGAACGACGCATCCAACAGTATGTTCTCAGGCTTTACATCGCAATGTATGATGCAGTCCCTGCACTTCTCGTGGAGATAAGCTAATCCTTTGCAGTTCCGAGCGCAATTCGGTACCTGGTGTTCCAGTCCAAGACCATGGAATTGCTCTGGAACAGCAGAGCATCCAAGAACCCTTTGGCATGAACTCATAAACCAGCAACCTTCTAGCACCCTCAGCGCAAACCCAAGAAGATGACCAACACATGGCTATTGAGTCCAACGCCACATTTTGGACTGCTTCAAGCTCCCTGCTGCAGGCCGGAGCGACCACTTCCCAACAGGCAAGATCCCTTATAAGCTTTTACTTATGGATGCAAAATCGATGTTGCTAACGGTCATTAGAAATATAACGTATTACTCCTGATAGAAAAAAATCCATAAGCATAATGCTTAGAATCCAATAGATTTTATGGATATATCAATATAGCTATTTGTCTTGCCGAAGCAGTAAAATGTAACCCTTAGTATACGTGCATAGCTGATACGGCCATTTGGTGCATGCATAAGAACGCTGAAATGAATTATCAAGGGAATCGTTCATGCCATCCAGCAAATTAAATTATGCCCATGGTAGCGCCTACAGCAATCAATACCTAGAACATATGCCAAGTTAAGGTACCAACCATAAATAACGGAATAAGCATGGGCGACACTCTGATTCACATTACTAAGTTCGTTCACCCAATTACATGAGGACACGTAGTGTTTGGAATTTCGTATCTGGGTACATGATACCTTGACCATCCCTAGTGTAGCAGTAATTGGCCGTGCTAAAAGGGCATTCAACACTTCCAAGTATATTGGACAAGCAAAGGCCGGGTCATGAAGCATTAATTACTCTGAAATGCAACTGAAAAAATACTAGGCGGACTCACTCAAGTGTCATTGCGGGAGGTTGAAAAGTCTTGGTCATCTTCACACATCAGGACTAGTTGATGAGCTATTAACGGGAGAACCAGTAGATGTGTACTCCTTATCTGGGGACTTTGATTTGATGACGAGTCTAAGATGAAATTTATGCTCTCCGGGCTTGCTGCAATAATCTGAAGATATACTGGAATAGGAGGCATGTGACATCCAGAAAGCCCTCGAGAATTTGAACAACCTCTCCCATCGTCGGCCTAGAACTTTCATTATCCTGAATGCACCAGCAAGCAACTTTAGAAACCCTTTCGAGTTCTTCAATATTAACAACATCCTCCAATCTATGATCCAACAAGCCTCGGACATCCCCTTGGACAAGCTTGTTGGCAGCTAATATAGGAAAAAACGCAGCTTTCCCTTCCTCTGAGTTTCTCCTGCCAGAAGAAAAGCATCATCCCGTAGCTGTACACATCAACTTTTGCAGTGATAGCTTCCCAGTTAGCCATTCAGGAGCAAGGTAGCCTCTTGTTCCTCTCATGGTGGTCAACACTCGGCTGAAGTCCCTGCCTACAGCTTTGCCAGACCGAAGTCTGCCACTTTGGAATGAACGACGCATCCAACAGTATGTTCTCAGGCTTGACATCGCAATGTATGATGCAGTCCCTGCACTTCTCGTGGAGATAAGCTAATCCTTTAGCAGTTCCGAGCGCAATTCGGTACCTGGTGTTCCAGTCCAAGACCATGGAATTGCTCTGGAACAGCAGAGCATCCAGAGAACCCTTTGGCATGAACTCATAAACCAGCAACCTTCTAGCACCCTCAGAGCAAAACCCAAGAAGACGAACCAGGTTGACATGGTGAATTGCTCCAATTGTGCCCACCTCGGTCCGGAACTGCTTCTCTCCCTGCTGCAGGCCTTCGAGCTTCTTGACAGCTATGGCGGTTGAGTCAGGCAAGAAACCTTTAAAGACCGAACCGAAACCTCCTCCTCCCAGTTTCTCCGAGAAGTTCTTCGTGAAATAATGCAAGTCACTGTATCTAAATGGCACCAGAACGCTCCCTACTGCCCTCGCAGCACGAATCATCCGCCTCTTCCGGCGCCTCCAAATCAGCAACCAGGCGACTGCGACGCAAGCTACAAAGCCCGCAACCGCACCGACGGCAGCCCCGGTCGCCGTTCCCTTCTTGCTGGTGGAATCCGGCAGCTCCGAAGCAGCTAGGCGAAGGTAGAGGGTTCCTCCATTCGATCCATTGAATTCGTTCCATTCTTGCTAGTTTCTGAACAAATCTGTTGATGTTATTGGTTTATGCTACCTGGATTGTATATGTGTTTGAATTGGATATGATGGATGTGAAAAATTGTAAACCTGTGATGTATTTTGGGATTTGGATTGAAAGTAGAAAGTAACTTTTATTATAGATGGATTGTGAGCAGGATTTTATAATAGGATTGTAAATTTTATCTAGATGGTGATGTTGACTTGTGAGTAGGGTTAAATCAGTTTGTGATGATGCCTTGTAAATTGTGATGGGGCCAGTTGACCCCATAGTCAATAAAGGCAACAATTTTTGGATGGCATCCTCTCAAGATAGCAATTTTCAGATGATTTTCTTAGACGGCCGCGGCAGCCTTCCGAGACGGCATCGCTTTTCTACTCGGCTTTCTTTTCAAAGGACACAGTGGATATTAAATATTTCTCCACGGAGCTGCAACAATTGTCTTATCATAACGAAGAAAAAGAATAAAAAGGAAAAAGGGGCCACGTTGCAATCGTGAGTTCGCCAAAGGGCCATTAATGGCCCAGTAGTCAAGTCAAAAGGGGTTGGAGCATTTAGTGCAGAATGATGTAGGCTGAGCATTTAATGATGCAGAATGATGTTGGCCAGCATTTAATGGGGTGGAGCATCACGGGCGCGTAATGAAATGAAGAAGTTCAAGTCGGCCCTGGCACTCTCTTTGGAGTCAAGCCCGGCACTCTTTTTCGAGTCAGCCCTGACTCTCTCTTCCAAGTCGGCACTCAGGCCCCGTCTCTTCCAAGTCGGCATCATCCCGTCTCGGCACATTTATGGCCTCTTCTAAGTCGGCACTCAGCCCCGTATCTTCTAAGTCTGGCACTCAGCCCCGTCTCTTCCGTCTCGGCACATTTATGGCCTCATTCAAGTCGGCACATTTATGGCCTCTTCTAAGTCGGCACTCAACCCCGTCTCTTCCAAGTCGGCATCATCCCGTCTCGGCACATTTATGGCCTCTTCCAAGTCGGCACTCAAGCCCCGTCTCTTCCAAGTCGACCCATCTCGGCACGGCACATTTATGGCCTCTTCTAAGTCGGCACTCAGGCCCGTCTCTTCTAAGTCGGCACTCAGGCCCCGTCTCTTCCAAGTCAACCAGTCCTGGCACATTTATGGCCTCATTCAAGTCGGCCACGGCACATGTAATGGCCTCATTTCAAGTCGGCCCCGGCACTCTCATTCAAGTCGGCCCGGCACTCTCATCCAAGTCGGCCCCGTCTCATTCAAGTCCATTTAATGGCATCATTCAAGTCGGCCTTGCCTCATCCAAGTCGGCCCCGGCACTCTCCTTCAAGTCGGCCTTGGCACATTTAATAGCCTCAATCAAGTCGGCCCCGCCTCATTCAAGTTGGCCCCGGCACTCTCTTTCATTTAATGGCCTCATCCAAGTCGGCCCCACCTCATCCAAGTCGGCCCCGGCACTCTCTTTCGTTTAATGGCCTCATTCAAGTCGGCCCCGCCTCATCAAGTCGGCCTCGCCTCATCCAAGTCGGCCCGGCACTCTCTTTCGAGTCGGCCTCGCCACTCTCCTTCAAATTGGCCTTGGCACATTTAATGGCCTCTTCCAAGTCGGCCTCGCCTCGGCACTCTCTCGACCCTCTCTTCCAAGTCACCCCGCCTCGGCACATTTAATGGCCTCATTCAAGTCGGCCCTGCCTCGGCATCGTCCCGTCTTGGCTTCCACAACCACATGGTGTCTCTCGCACAAAGGCATTTATGGCCTCATAAAGGTCACGTGCTTGGCCACCACAGCCCCGGCCATGAACGGCCATGCAAGCACTCTACAATCAACACTTTACAAGGGACAGCTGGCTTCAACTCCCAACTCTTTCACCTCAGACGGATGTGTGGCTTGTGATGGTGATAAGACTCCACCACCTTTTATCTCTCTTCCCTGCAGTGGTCAAATCAAGTGGCCACCCACTCTGACGGAACTTAACCCACCAACCAGCTGCAGCCATCTACTCTGATGGGACTTGACCTGCAGTCCTGACATATCAAAGAAGGAAGCAAGCTCTGCCATTGCTGCCATCACCTTAAATGCTCTTACAAGTGGCAGCACCCCAAGCCTCACAGACATCAACTCTGACACTTCACCCACCAAAGTCGTCATTATGAGGCCTCAACCACTCAAATCAGATAGACTCCATACATCTATAAATTGGGTAAAAGGGACCCCCGACGAGGTAACTGAACTAAAAACTGATACCACAACAATACTCTTAAACACTCATTTTTGCTCACAGAGAGCTCTTCTCCGAGCCTCTCTCTCTTTTTCTTTCAAGCTTCCTCAAGCTCACGGCTATTGCCCAGAGCACTGACTTGAGCATCAAAGGGTCCCCGCCGGAATCTCGGCCCTTGGGACTTTTTGTAGGCTTCCAGATGCGAGAGGCTCGCCGAAAGATCCCGGGCTGCTGGAGATGGCGATCGGATGCTCGTGGACGTTTGAGGGGGGGATGTTCTGGCAGCATCAGATTGGCGCGCCAGGAAGGGGGAGAAAGCAGAGTTCTGTGACACTAAGCTACAAGCTCTCACTCTCTCTACGACAACAATGGTGGATAAAAATATGGTGATGACAAAGACCCATGGAGCTTCCGCCAGTAACGCTGGGGGCACCCTCAACGAGCTGATCGACAAGAGGCTGGATCTCTGCCCCATCGTCACCACTATCTCGGGCCATTCAGGCAGAGCATTATGCCACCCTTACTCTGCAAGTCCAAACATCAATGGTAGCTGCCCAAAAGCTATGGGAGCGATATTTCGTGGCCTCACAGCAACAAACACCCATGCTGCTTCTTTAGTTGTCGCTCAAGCCATCCACCATCCATCCGGTGAGAGATCTCCCCAGCGAGAGAATCACCACTGTCATATTTCTCTGGAGCTCAGTGGCATCAAAGCAACCTCAAACTCAAGCTCATCGGCAATTTAAGGCTCAGGCTCGTTAGCCAGCAAGAGCCTACCCTCGGATTTCAGCACTGGTGCCCCCTGCCTTCAATCAACATAGTTTCCTGGGGGCAGGTCATTAACTCAGCAGAAGGAGACCAATTTTTTTATAAAGAAAAAACTCTCAAGCCTGTAATCGACGTCGACACCGAACACGACGCAAAGGCAAACAACTATGAAAAAGCTAAGTATACTACACTTTGAGAAAAAAGTTTCTTTTTATTAGTGTCTGAATGCATTACAGGAAAACCAACAAAACAAACCATTCAAAAGGCTCTCGTCGGTTCTGCGATCAGAAGGTTACCCCCGGGCCGGCCGCGAAACCCCTGCAGTCATTCAAGACCTATGGTTCCAGCGACCTCGAGTCACCCCTCGGGCCGGCCACGAAACCCCCAAGGAGGTTCCGAAGGAGCTCGATGGCATCACGGCTAATGGGACACCACTCGGTCTGGCTAGCATACGCCTCCGATCGGTTCAAGTCCCTAGCAGCCTGTACCCGCTCGAGTCACTTCTCAGGACCAGCACACAAACACCCAAGGCAGTTCCGAAGGAGCTCGACGGCATCACGGCTAATGGGACACCACTCAGTCTGGCTAGCATATGCCCCCGAGTCAGTTCAAGTCCCTAATAGCCTGTACCCACTCGAGTCACTTCCCAGACCAGCACATAAACACCCAAGGTAGTTCCGAAGGAGCTTGACGGCATCGCGGCTAACGAGACACCACTCGGTCTGGCTAGCATACGCCCCCGAGTCGGTTCAAGTCCCTAACAGCCCGTACCCGCTCGAGTCACCTCCGGACCAGCACACAAACACCCAAGGTGGTTCTGAAGGAGCTCGACGGCATTGCGGCTAATGGACACCACTCGGTCTGGCTAGCATACGCCCCCAAGTCGGTTCAAGTCCCTAACAGCCCGTACCCACTCGAGTCACCTCCCGGACCAGCACACAAACACCCAAGGCAGTTTCGAAGGAGCTCGATGGCATCACGGCTAACGGGACACCACTCGGTTTGGCTAGCATACGGCCCCGAGTCGGTTCAATTCCTTAACAGCCCGTACCTGCTCGAGTCACCTCCCGAACCAGCACATAAACACTGAGGCAATTTTATTTTAGCCCCCGCGGCTCTATTTCTGCTTCGGCAATTTTATCTCAATCTCATTGGCTTTATCTCTGCCTCAGCGGCATCATTGCAGCCTCATCGGCTTTATCTCTGCCTCAGCAGCACCATTGCAGCCTCAACGACTTTATCTCTGCCTCAGCGGTATTATTGCAGCCTCAATGACTTTATCTCTGCCTTAACGGTATTATTGCAGCCTCAACGGCTTTATCTCTGCCTCAGGGCGTCATCTCTGCCTCAGCAGCATCATTGCAGCCTCCATGACTCTATTTCTGCTTCGGCAATTTTATCTTAGCCTCAGCGGCATCATTACAGCCTCCACAGCTCTATTTCTGCTTCGACAATTTTATCTCAGCCTCAGCGGTATTATTGCAGCCTCAACAGCTTTATCTCAGCCTCAACGGCATCATTGCAGCCTCCACGGCTCTATTTCTGCTTCAACAATTTTATCTCAGCCTCAGCGGCATTATCGCAACCTCCACGGCTCTATTTCTGTTTCGATAATTTTATCTCAACCTCAGCGGCATTATCGCAACCTCCATGGCTCTATTTCTGCTTCGGCAATTTTACCTTTGCCTCAGCGGCATTATTGCAGCCTCATCGGCTTTATCTTTGCCTTAGCGGCTAACTGACGAGCATTCCCCCAAAAATTGGCATACACTGCTTTGAGTGGCGGCGTAAGGTAATTAATTTACTCCAAAATTTCTTAAAGTTCTACACTCCTTTCGCTTAGCTGATGTGCGGCACACAAGCTCAAGAAGTATGGGGATTGACCCCATGGGCAATAAAGGTAATAATTTTTGGATGGCATCCTCTCAAGATAGCAATTTCCAGACGATTTTCTTAGGCGGCCGCGGCGGCCTTCCTGCATGGCTTAATTCCCCGGCAACATCGCTTTTCTTCTCGGCATTCTTTTCAAAGGACACAGTGGATATTAAATATTTCCTCCATGGAGCTGCAATAATTGTCTTATCATAATGAAGAAAAAGAATAAAAAGAAAAAAGGGGCCACGTTGAGAGCGTGAGTTCGCCAAAGGGCCACCTTCTGCCATTAATGGCCCAGTAGTAAGTCAAAAGGGGCTAGAGCATTTAGTACAGAATGACGTAGGCTGAGCATTTAATGGTGCAAAATGACGTTGGCTAGCATTTAATGGGGTGGAGCATCACGGGCGCATAATGAAAGAAAAAAGTTCAAGTCGGCCCAGCACTCTCTTTCGAGTCGGCCCCGGCACTCTCTTTGAGTCGGCCCCGACTCTCTCTTCCAAGTCGGCACTCAGGCCCCGTCTCTTCCAAGTCGGCATCATCATCTCGGCACATTTATGGCCTCTTCTAAGTCAGGCCCCATCTCTTCTAAGTCGGCATCATCCCGTCGGCACATTTATGGCCTCATTCAAGTCGACACATTTATGGCCTCTTCTAAGTAGGCACTCAGGCCCAGTCTCTTCCAAATCGGCATCATCTCGTCTCGGCACATTTATGGCCTCTTCCAAGTCGGCACTCAAGCCCCGTCTCTTTCAAATCGAACCTCTCGGCACGACACATTTATGGCAAGCCCCGTCTCTTCCAAATCGATCCTCTCGGCACGGCACATTTATGGCCTCTTCTAAGTCGGCACTCAGGCCCCGTCTCTTCTAAGTCGGCACTCAGGCCCTGTCTCTTCCAAATCGACCCGTCCCGGCACATTTATGGCCTCATTCAAGTCGGCCACGACACATTTAATGGCTTCATTCAAGTTGGCCCCGACACTCTCATTCAAGTCAGCCCCGGCACTCTCATCCAAGTCGGCCCCGCCTCATTCAAGTCCATTTAATGGCCTCATTCAAATCGGCCTTGGCACATTTAATGGCCTCATTCAAGTCGGCCCCGCCTCATTCAAGTTGGCCTCTCGCACTCTCTTTCGAGTTGGCCCCGCCACTCTCCTTCACATCGGCCTTGGCGCATTTAATGGCCTCTTCCAAGTCGGCCTCACCTCGGCACTCTCTCGACCCTCTCTTCTAAGTCGGCCTAGCCTCGGCATCATCCTATTTTGGCTTCCACAACCACATCGTGTCTCTCGCACAAAGGCATTTATGGCCTCATAAAGGTCACGTGCTTGGCCACCACAGCCCCGGCCGTGAACTGTCATGCAAGCACTCTACAATCAACACTTTATAAGGGACAGCTGGCTTCAACTCCCAACTCTTTCACCTCAGATGGAAGTGTGGCTTGTGATGGTGATAAGACTCCACCACCTTTTATCTCTCTTCCTTGTAGCGGTTAAATCAAGTGGCCACCCACTCTGACGGAACTTGACCCACCAACCAGCTGCAGCCACCTACTCTGATGGGACTTAACCTGCAGTCCTGATATATCAAAGAAGGAAGCAAGCTCTACCATTGCTGCCATCACCTTAAATGCTCTTACAAGTGGCAGCACCCCAAGCCTCACAGACATCAACTCTGACACTTCACCCACCAAAGTCATCATTATGAGGCCTCAACCACTCAAATCAGATAGACTCCATGCATCTATAAATTGGGTAAGAGGGACCCCCGACGATGTAACTGAACTAAGAACTGATAAGCACAACAATACTCTTAAACGCTCATTTTTGCTCAGAGAGCTCTTCTCCGAGCCTCTCTCTCTTTTTCTTTCGAGCTTCCTCAAGCTCACGGCTATTGCTCAGAGCACTGACTTGAGCATCTGAGGGTTCCCGCCGGAATCTCTGGCTCGGGAACTTTTTGCATGCTTCCAGATGCGAGAGGCTTGCCGAAAGATTCCGGGCTCGCTGGAGATGGTGATCGGACGCTCGTGGATGTTCGAGGGGGGTGATCTGGCAGCATCAAATTGTATGAATTATAAATGAGCAGGTTGAGGTTTTAACAGATCAAGTATTTTATGCATATAACTTATGACAATTGGATAGGGTTCACTTAGGCTTTTGGTACCTAGCATAAAGACTAGTAGAAATACCCAATTACCATAAGTGAACATGCCATCGGAAAGAGGACCCAACATAAGATCCACTTCCATCCATTGCTATTAGGTTTTGTTACGCACATCTAACTCATCTAAGCATCTAGTCAGTTCATGCTGGTTCGGAAAAAAAAAAGTTAAATGAATGGGCGTGGTAAATTTTGGGTGCTTTGGCTAGAGAAGCCGATCAAAAAATTAGTTTTGGTCAAATTTTCATCAGAGAATCAGTAGATTCTTGCATCCTTTAGGGTCAGTTTTCACCGGATCCACTATTGGGTGTGTGCTTTAAAATTTTGTTCTTCAATTTGAGTTTAGGTTGAATTTTAACTTTGAAATTTGTAGACCCTAGACATTGAGATGTAATAATAAATATTATATAAAATATTAGTAGATTCATAAAAATATTCTAAAAATTACATAATAATATTATATTTTTAATAAATAATTAATATTATTTCATTAGAGAAGTAAGCATGGTAAAAACTAGTAATAATATCTCTATATTCAAACATAATTATAATATTAAATATGTAGAATTCTATATGTTTTATATATAATAAAAATTGTTTAGATTTTATACTAGGGGCAATATTTAAATTTTTAAAACCTTATTTTCTAGCTCCTGAAGATTGTATATATTTAATAACATCTCTAATTTTAGTTACATATATTTTGATAATTTTTAAATCCTTTTAGATAACTAAATTTATATTGTAACATGTACTTCTTATGTGAAATAATTTTTTTATTTAAGATGAGATGCAAGTGTTGTTTAAGTAACTCGATAGCAATATTATTATTAGTAGTATTATTTAAACTAGTGAAAATATTATAAAAAAATATTACTTATTGATGGAAGCTTTTACTTATGGATGCAAAATCCATCAATATGGTCATATTATTCTAATAGATGTTGCTAACCGTCATTAAAAATATAACGTATTACTAATGAAATATTAATCATAATAAAGTTTAGAATTAAAAATATAATGTATTACTAATGAAATATTAATCATAATAAAGTTTAGAAATGTATTGATAGAAAAAAAATCCATAAGCATAATGCTTAGAATATACCAATAGATTTTATGGATATATCAATATAGCTATTTGATGTGGCTAGTGAAGCCACGTGAATAATCATGGCAAAATTAACCAAGTGGCACGGCCACGTAAGCCGAGGTGGCCCCGACTTTCCCAAGTCGGCCCCGCGTCTGCTCCGGCTCCTCCGTGTCGTCCTGGCGGCCCTCCGCGGCCACATCTTCTCCAGTAAGTCCGAGGCGGCCCCGACTTCCCCAAGTCGGGCCCCGCGTCTGCCTTGGCTCCTTCGTGTCGGCCCTGGCAGCCCTTTGCAGCCCTAGCCTCTCCAAGTAAGCCGAGGCAGCCCCGACCTCTCCAAGTCGGCCCCGTCCACCAACTTTCTGACCCACGCTGCCTAACACAGTCAAGCCCAGTTACTGCCTGACCACGCCATCGATGGGACCAGGCTCACCTACCAGCTGGCCCCGCCGACCAATGGGACCTGGCCCACCAACCACAAGTTCCCCTCTCTGATGGGACAAAGCCTATCGACCAGCCTAAATTCAAGTAACTCCCACCACGTGTTCCACAGACATTCCTCTCTCATGGAACTTCACGTGGCCAATCCCCATGCAATACCAAACACCTATAAAAGGGTAAGTCAACTGGAGATTTAGGTATGCGAACACGAGTGCTCACTTACTCTTCAACCCCAGAAAAACTCCAACTCCCGGAGTTCTTTCTGCCCCTAAGGAGCTCTCTCGAGCTCCCCTTCGGCTGTGACCTTGGTTGCTAACTTAGGCATCCGATCTTGGGACTTTTTCCAGGTCATCCCGCGTGGCGAGGACCCCATCAACCAGTAGCCGCATCTTCCCTGCGCTCAAGGTTCAGTGATCGGGCATCATCAGATTGGCACGCCAGGAATGGGGAAGAAGGAAGACAACTCTACAACATCCATTTACAAAAACTCCCCCTCTGTCCACTAAGCAATGTGGTGACGTGGGCTCAAGACGCTTCCACCAGCTACCCTGGGGGCATCCCCCACCGGCTAGGCAACAAGAAGTCAACCTTCCTCCTACTGATCCTCTCGTCGCTTGCCCGCCACCATAGGCAACTTCCCCAGCTGATCAGCTGGCTACGCTTGCCTAACAAGTTCAAGCTCTCATTGCCATGGTCCACAACTCCAAGAGCAACAGTCCGTGGCCACCCAGCACCAGATTGTCCCTCCACCTACCAACCAGCAGTCTACGAGAGGAGGCTCCCCCCAGCGAGAGGCCGGCCACCGTCAAGCCTCTCCCAGGAGGCCTCGTCGAGAGCCCCTTAAGAGGCCGCGTTCTCCCAACCGCAACCCAGACAGGTTCTCTTCAGAACCTCAGCACCGAGAGGAACCAAGGCGGAGGTCTCACCTCCCACGTTCTTCCCCATCATATTCTTCGTCGTCCTCCGAACCATCCAGGAGGGTACCAGCATTGAGCCGCCAAGCGAAGGAGTGCCTGGATGAGTACCATCGACAACTGGATGAGCTCACCAGAAGAATTAACAACCATATGGAGGAGGAATATATACCCGTCCTCCTATACCTGCCGAATATTGGAGGAGCCCGTACCCTCCAGATTCTGCCTTCCTTAGCTGGATCCGTACGATGGTACGATAGATCCCCTCAACCACCTCAAGAGCTACAAAGCCCTCATGCAGGTCCAGAGGGCTACGGATGCCCTTTTGTGCAAGACTTTCCTCGCCACCCTACGGAAAACTGCCTACGCCTGGCACTCCCGTCTGTCCCCTCACAGCATCGATTCCTTTCGGGAGCTAGAAAGGGCATTTTTGGTGCACTTCGATGCCTGTCGAAGGATCCCGAGGGTTGCTGATAGCCTTTTCTCCGTGCACCAAAAGGAAGGAGAGTCACTTCGGGACTTTGTCGCCCGATTCAAGGCTGCCGCTCTTAAGGTCTACCACCTGGACGATGCGGTAGCCACGTTGGCGCTAAAGCAGGGGTTCCTCCCTTCTCGCTTCACCTTCTCCCTGGACAAGAAGCCTCTTGGCTCCTGCTCCGACCTCCTCCTTCAAGTCCAGAAATACATCTGTGCGGATGAGGCCGACCTCACCCATTGAGAGTCTGTAAGAGGGTCCAGTCGAAAGTCTGCCCGTCCCGAGCCGAGTGGACCCTCTCCCCCCGGAGGCCCGAGCTGCCTCGCCGACTGGACAAGAGGCATCGGAGCCTCGCCCCTCTGGAGAGCGAGCTCATGCCTCTCCTCACCCCTTGCTCTCATATCCTCATGGAGATTGAGGGCAAGCCCTACCTCAAGCAACCTCCTCCCATGAAGAAGGGCCTCCCCCGCGATAAAAGCCGCTATTGCCGCTTCCACCGGGACTACGGCCATGGCACCGACAACTGCTATAGTTTGAAGCACCATCGAGAAGCTCATCCAGTGGGGCTACCTCGAAAAGTACATCCAGAAGGCGCCCCCACTAGTGCCATCTCTCATGGGACTACCGCATGCTCAGGCCGCCATTGACAATGCCCCAACAGAGCGGACGGTTGGAATGGTGTCATGGGGAGCAGCTTCTTCATCCAAGCGGCTGAGGGGGGAGGAAGCGCCGAACAATGTGACTCGCAGGGGAGGGTCAGTAGTTGTGGAAAATGTAAATAATGAAGGCATCGTCATCTCGATGACGATCGCCAAACACCCTGTAAAAAGGATATTAGTTGATAGTGGCAGCTCAGCTGACACCTTACTTATGATGCATTTGTTAGGATGGGCTTATCTTTGATTCTCTCCAGGCCGTAGCGGCTCCTCTAGTAGGGTTCACAGGATATTCGGTGAGGGTCGAGGGTGAAATTTTCCTACCCGTAACGGCCGGAGCTGCCATGCCAAAGCACGGTCATCATGAAGTTCCTAGTCATGCGAGTCCCCTTGGCGTATAATGCATCCTTGGGCGACCAGGCCTCAATCTTTTGGAAGCGATCATCTCCACCAAGCGTCTGACGGTGTAGTTCCCCATCAGCAACGGGGTTGACGAGATGCGGGGTAAGGTTAGCCCGGTCCTTCCTTGCTACCATACGGCTTCGAGCCCTCAGGAGGCCGAGCCAACTTCGGAGGCGCCTGACCCTAGGGAGTCCAGCAAAGGGGGAGAGCCGGCCAAGCAGCTCTTGACTTTCCCATTAGGAGACGATCCGGCGAAGACCGTGCGCATCGGCGAACTCCTCCTTCTAGAGGACTGCGGCCGTCTTCTGACTTTTCTATGGGCCAACTCGAACATATTTTCCTG
Organism: Calamus simplicifolius; assembly: GCA_900491605.1. Taxonomy (NCBI): domain Eukaryota; kingdom Viridiplantae; phylum Streptophyta; class Magnoliopsida; order Arecales; family Arecaceae; genus Calamus; species Calamus simplicifolius. The sequence continues at coordinate 200,495 of UESW01002163.1, forward strand.
GTCAGCATCCGACTTGCTTGGCATCCCTCCATAGGTGATCACCTATAAGCTCAATATTGATCCAAAGCATTGCCCTATTGCCAAAGGAAGAGAAGCTTCACCCCTGAGCGGCAAAGAGCCATCGACGAGGAGGTCAATAAGCTGCTTGGCGCCGGTTACATCCGAGAAGCACATTACCCCAACTGGCTAGCCAACGTGGTCATGGTCCGAAAGGCAAATGAGAGCTGAAGGATCTGCATCGACTTCACCGACCTCAATAAGGCATGCCCAAAGGACAATTTTCCTCTGCCCCGGATCGACCAGCTGATGGACTCTACCTCCGGCTATGAGCTTCTCAGCTTCATGGATGCTTTCTCTAGGAGCAACCAAATAAAGATGGACCCAAGCGATGAGGAGCACACCTTCTTCATGACGGAGAATGGCATTTATTGCTATAAGGTGATGCCTTTCGGCCTTAAGAACGCGGGGGCGACCTATCAAAGGTTGATGAACAAAGTCTTCCAAGATCAGCTGGGCCAGAACATGGAAGTCTACGTGGATGACATGCTGACAAAGAGCGCCTGTGCTTCTGACCATGTTTTCAACTTGGAGGAAACTTTCAATAACCTCCATCGTTTTTAAGTCAAGTTAAACCCAAAGAAGTGTGCCTTCGGCATCACGGCAGGCAAGTTCTTAGGCTTCATGGTGACCCAGCGAGGGATCGAGGAAAACTCAGAAGATTAGCTCCATCCTCGACATGAGGCCGCCGACCAGCAAGAAGGAGATCCAGTAGCTCACAGGGAGGGTGGCGGCCCTAAGTCATTTTCTTTCCAAATTAGCCGAGAGGTGCTTGCCCTTCTTCAAAGCCCTACGGAAGGTCAACATCTTCGAATGGACATACGACTATCAAAAGGCTTTCGACGGGTTAAAGGCATTCTATCCTCCCCGCCACTCCTATCGAAGCCGAGGGACAGGGAGAACCTTTTCCTTTATCTCGCCGCCTCTCCGGAAGCTGTCAACTCCGTTCTGGAGCACCTCGATACCGATGGGACTTAGAAGCCTGTCTACTATGAAAGCAAAGTGCTCTATGATGCGAAAGTTAGGTACTCCAAGACAGAAAAGATCATCTTCACCCTGATCATCTCCGCCCATATTTTCAAGCCCACCTCATTGTGATGCTCACGAACCAGCCCCTCCGGGCCATTCTGGCTCATCCGGACACCTCAGGCCGACTCGCCAAGTGGGCCATCAAGCAGGGAGAGTTCAACCTATCTTTCCAGGTGAGGCCGGCTCTGAAGTCCCAAGTCCTGGCCGACTTCTTGGTCGAGTGCGCCTGGGCGGGGGAGCCAGCCGAGGAGGTTTCCATGAGGCAACCCAATGCCGAGCTAGATGATGGCGGAGATTCTTGGATCCTCCACGAAGATGGCATCTCGAACTCCCAAGGAAGCGGTGCCGGCCTCATCCTCGCAGGCCCAGACGAAGAAAAGGTGGAGTGTGCCCTTCGGTTTTTGTTCAAAGCCACGAACAATCAAGCTGAGTATGAGGCCCTGCTGCTGGAGCCAAGGCTCGCCCAGGAGTTTGGAGTAAGGCATCTCAGAGCCTTCACTAATTCGCAACTCATCTCCGGGCAAATCAACGGAGAGTCTGAGGCGCGGGACCCCACCATGGCCCAATACCTAGGCAAGGTTTGCCTTTTAATCTCTCTGCTAACTTACTTCAGTATCAGTTATATTCCTCGAAGCAAGAACGCCAAAGCCGACACTCTTTTCCGCTTGGCCACCTCCGCTGATGGCATCACAAGGGATGCCTACATCGAGCACCTGGAGAGGCCCAGCATTGAAGACAAAGAGGAAGTCCTCCTGCTTACCCAAGAGCCGACTTGGATGGATGCCTATGTCCGCTATGTCACTGACGACACTCTCCCCACTGACCGTGACGAGGCTAGGCTGCTCAAATGGAGGGCTTCCAAGTTCACTCTCCCAGATGGATGTCTATACAGAAGGTCGTTCTCCTACCCCTTGCTTAAATGCGTAGGACCTGCCGATGCCAACTATATCCTCAGAGAAATTCATGAAGGCATCTGCAAAAATCACCTGGGGGGCAGGTCTCTGGCTTAAAAGGCCCTTCGTCAGGGGTACTTCTAGATCACTATAAGGGAGGATGCTGCCAAGCTGGTCCAGAAGTGCGATGGCTGTCAGCGCCACGCGTATATCCAACATCAGCCATCCGTCCCTTTGAACCCTCTCTCGGCCCCGTGGCCCTTCGCCCAGTGGGGGATGGACATCCTTGGTTCGTTCCCTCCGGCTTCTGGTCAACGAGATTTCTACTTGTCGCCATCGACTACTTCACCAAATGGGTCGAAGTCAAGGCACTAGCCAAGATAACCAAAAGTAAGGTCAAAGCCTTCTTCTGGAAGCCTATCATATGCCGCTTCGGCCTGCCTCATTCTCTCATCACCGACAATGGCCGATAGTTTGACAATGCCACATTCAAGACTTTCTATGCCAAACTAGGCATCTGCCACCGGTTCACCTCTGTCGGCCACTTGCAGACCAATGGGGAGGCCGAGGTCATGAATCACACCATCCTCAGAGGACTCAAAACCCGGCTGGACGGATCCAAAGGACGGTGGGTGGAGGAGCTTCCTAGCGTGTTATGGGCCTACCACACGACCCCAAGGGCCCCGACGGCGAGACCCCCTTTAGTCTCATCTTCGGATTCGAGGCGGTCATCCCCGTCGAGATCGGCCTGCCGAGCCCACGCATGGAGTCCTACAACGAAGGAGACAACTCTGCCCTGATAAGAGCCAACCTTGACTTCATTGATGAGGTGCATGACCGAGCACGGCTACGAATGGTAGCTTTCCGCCAGCGGGCAGCCAAGTATTACAACGCTCGGGTGCATCCCAAAGTGTTCCGTCCGGAGATCTGGTTCTCAAGAAGGCCGAGGTATCCAAACCGATGGAGGGGGGCAAACTGTCCCCCAATTGGAAAGGTCCTTACCCCATTGCCGAGACGCTTCACCAAGGGGCGTACCGACTTGAAGAACTCAACGACCGACCCATCTCGCGTACTTGGAATGCGGACAACCTTCGCCAATACTATCAATAATGTATCTCCCCACCTGATAAGCAATAAAAGATCTCCTTCAACACCATACTCGATTCTTCCTTGTGTTTGAAGACCAGATCTGAGAAAGGGAGCTCGCCGGCATCGTGGCTAACAGGACACCACTCGGCCTCGGCACGGAGGTGCCCCCGAGGCGGTTCAAGTCTCTAACAGCTCCGTACCCGATCGAGTTGCCCCTCGGGCTGGCACACAAACCCCGAGGCGGTTAAAAGGAGCTCGCCAGCATCACGGCTAACGGGACACCACTCGGCCCCGGCACGGAGGTGCCCCCGAGGCGTTCAAGTCCCTAACAGCTCCGTACCCGATCGAGTTGCCCCTCGGATTGGCACACAAATCCCCGAGACGGTTAAAAGGAGCTCGCCTGCATCGCGGCTAATGGGACATCACTCGGCCCCGGCACGGAGGTTCCCCCAAGGCAGTTCAAGTCCCTAACAGCTCTGTACCCGATCGAGTCGCCCCTCGGGCCGGCACATAAACCTTCAAGGCGGTTAAAAGGAGCTCGCCGGCATCACGGCTAACGGGACACCACTCGGCCATGGAGGTGCCTCCGAGGCGGTTCAAGTCCCTAACAGCTCCGTACCCGGTCGAGTTACCCCTCGAGCCAGCACACAAACCCCCGAGGCAGTTAAAAGAAGCTCGCCGGCATCGCGGCTAATGGGACACCACTCAGCCCTGGCACGGAGGTACCTCCAAGGCGGTTCAAGTCCCTAACAGCTCGTACCCGGTCAAGTCGCCCCTTGGGTCAGTACACAAACCCCCAAGGCGTTAAAAGGAGCTCTCCGGCATCACAGCTAATGGGACACCACTCAGTCCCGGCACGGAGGTGCCCCCGAGGTGGTTCAAGTCCCTAACAGCTCCGTACCCGATCGAGTCGCCCCTCGGGCAACACACAAACCCCCGAGGCGGTTAAAAGGAGCTCGCCGCATTGCGGCTAACGGGACACCACTCGGCCCGGCACAAAGGTGCCCCGAGGCAGTTCAAGTCCCTAACAGCTCCGTACCCAATCGAGTCACCCCTCAGGCCAGCACACAAACCCCCAAGGCAGTTAAAAGAAGCTCGCCGGCATCGCGGCTAATAAAGGGACACCACTCAGCCCCGGCACGGAGGTGCCCCCGAGGCTGTTTAAGTCCCTAACAGCTTCATACCCGATCGAGTCGCCCCTCAGACCGGCACACAAACCCCGAGGCGGTTAAAAGGAGCTCGCCAGCATTGCGGCTAATGGGACACCACTCGGCCCCGGCACGAAGGTGCCCCCGAGGCAGTTCAAGTCCCTAACAGCTCCGTACCCGATCGAGTCACCCCTTGGGCCGGCACACAAACCCCCGAGGTGGTTAAAAGGAGTTTGCCGGAATCGCGGCTAACAAGACACCACTCGATCCGGCACGAAGGTGCCCCCGAGGCGATTCAAGTCCCTAACAGTTCCGTACCCGATTGAGTCATCCCTCGGGCTGGCACACAAACCCCCAAGATGGTTAAAAGGAGCTCATCGGCATTGCGGCTAACGGGACACCACTTGGCCCCAGCACAGAGGTACCCCCAAGGCGGTTCAAGTCCCTAACAGCTCCGTACCCAGTCAAGTCACCCCTCGGGCTGGTACACAAACCTTAAGATGGTTAAAAGGAGCTTGCCGGCATGCGGCTAATGGGACACCACTCGACCTCGGCATGGAGGTGCCCCCGAGGCAGTTCAAGTCACTAACAACTCCGTACCCAATCGAGTTGCCCCTCGGGTCGGCACACAAACCCCCGAGGTGGTTAAAAGGAGCTCGTCGGTATCGCAGCAAACAGGACACTACTTGGCCCCAGCACTGAGGTGCCCCCGAGGCGGTCAAGTCCTTAACATCTCCGTATCCGGTTGAGTCGCTCCTCGGGCCAGCACAGACCGAGGCGGTTAAAAAGAGCTCGGCGGCATCACGGTTGATGGGACACCACTTAGTTCCGCGTCATCACTAACAACCTACACCCGCTTGAGCCACCTTTGGAGTCAGCCCTGAGGTGTTTTGTGGATCCGACGGCCTTATACTCATTCAGGCTATCCCCCTAAGTTCGCAAGCGAATTCCAAAGATGGTTCCAAGGGCCGTCTAGTCACATCCAGATTTCCCCCATGGCTGGTGCCAGACTACCTTGCTTACCCGACCGGGAACCTGATGGATCACAAGCCTAACTGGTGGCATGAGTCTTCGCAGATTTATTCAATCACTATCGAGCCTAAGTCTATGGAATCGCCTCGACGTCACAGACTTGCAAGATACTTGTAAACAGAAAGGTAGAAGAAACATTTTGGAAGAAAAATCCCTTTTCATTGACATCTTGTAACAATTACAAAATTTGATCCGAAGTCAGTTACAAAAAGAAAATACAAGATGAAAAGGAAAATACAAAAATAAAAGATACAAATATCTTAGGGCCCACTCAGCCCTGGCTTTCACCGGCCTCCTCCTCTTCCTCCGATTCTTCGCCATCAAGATCCTCGAGCTGGATCTTCTCAAGACCGGAGCTGCTAATGTTGTAGGCTGCGAACATCTTTGCTTTGCACAAATCGAAGCCCTTTGCATAGGCATCGATGCTGGCCTCAATCACTTCCTGCTCGAACTCCGATGAGGCTTTATAATTGGCGACGACAGTATCGGCTCGGGCCTTGGCCTCCTTGGCTTGCGCCTCGGCCTCCCTGGCATGTGCCTTGGCTTCCCATGCACGGATCTCAGCCTCCTCGGCAAGGTCCCTGGCTTCCTAGGCTTGGGCCAGCGCCTCAGCCCGCCCGTGTCCTGCCTTGACCGCCACCATTTCCGCTGTAGCGGCCCTCTCCAGTGCGGCGTGGGTCTCGTCCGCCGCCGCATCGGCCAGGCCCTCCATGTGCTGAAGCTGGCGGACCAACTCCTCTATCCTAGTCTCGGCCGCCTCTAGCCTGGCCGAGACTAAAGCTAGCTTGGTTTCGGTCGCAGAGGCTCGGCCGTCTTCGATTTCAACCCGGCTCTCCGCCTCCTTGAGCCTGTTGCCCAGGTCTTCCTCCCAGGCCTTGGCCTCCTCCTGCTGCCGAACGAGCTTATCAGCCAACCCCTGGCACTGCCCTTTGTACCTTTTAACTCTATCCTGGGAGTGGCCGAGCAGGTTGCCCGATCGAGACACTGCTTCATGGAGGGCAAGGACCCTGTTGGCCATCTGCATCAAACAAGCTCATCAACTACAGGCCAATTGAGGTGCACCAAAGAAAAGCTAAGGGTGAAGGGTTACGTGGAGGACCGACACAAAGACCATGTCAAGGATCCTGGCGATGGACTGTTGCCCCATCTCCTCATTGATCCGCGAGGACCGCGTCCTCGATAAGAGATAAAAGGCCTCCCCAGCATCTTCCATGGAGGAGAGTTTGGGAGCTGGCCGCTGCGCCGCCTCGGGGCCTCCTTGACCACCTGCTGAGCCGAGTGGCATGCCGATCGATGGGATGAGCTCCCTGGCTCGGCCCTAGGCTTGCCGGTCGCCTTTGCCATGGCGCCGGCCCCTTCAACTGCCGCTTCCCTCTCTCCGGCGGACGGGGGAGCCCTCTCCGTCTTCGGCTCGGCGGGAGCTGGAGGACCACCTAAAACATCGACCTGCCCCGTCTCAGTCAACTCTGCGCGGCAAGGACCTCCCCTTCGGGGTCCAGATCCACCACAATCGGTTCGATGGCGGCTGAAATCTCCCCCTCTTCTACCTCGGCCCCGGCAGAGCCCGAGACCACTTCTTCCGCCGGCGCCTCCCTGGCCGACTCCTCTGCAGGCGCCGCTTCTGCCTGAGTTGCAGGGACTTCCAGGGATCGGGATGGCTTGGCCTAGGTCCTCCTCCGTGCCCTCTTTGCCAGCCTCACCTCTTCGCTGGCCGCCTGCCTCTTTTGGCGCATTGCGGCTTCAAGCTTTTCGGTGGGAATTTTCATTGATGCATAAAAAACAAGCATTAGTAAGAGTATATGATAAAACGCTGGGTCGGGGATGAGAAGGGCAGGTTTTCGTGCTCACCAACTGTCGGGGCCAATTTGGCCTCATACAAGTTCTCCTCGGACAGGAGTTCCTTGTAAGAGGAAATTTTGCAGGAGGATAGGTAGTAGAAGAGCTCCCCATCCCTCTCTCCCATAGCCGAGTTCTCATTTGGGCTGACGTCGGGCTCTCTCCAGTCAGCCCTCACCCCCTCCACAATGGCGAACAAGAACCGGGATTTCCATCCCCTAATTTTGGACGGGAGACCTAAGGGAAGAGCCCTACCTGGCCTGGCGGTGAAAACCCACCGGGCCCCCTTACCTTGGCAATGGAGCTTATAAAAGGCTCGGAACAGAGACAGTCTGGCCTTCGAGCCCTAGAAAAAACAAAGGACGACAAAGGCACAGATGATACGAATCAAGTTCGGAGTCAGCTACGCCGGCACTAACCTATACCTATTCAACAAGTTTAAGAAAAAAGGGTGGAATGGGAGCCGCAGCCCACACTGGAAGAACTCCTCGTACAGAGCAACTCGACCAGGGAGGTGGGAGTTTACTCTCTCCTCGGGCCCTGGCGCAGACAGACGGATGAAGCTTGGAATCCTATACGTGGCTCTAAGGACCTCTATTTCTTCGGGGGTTATGGTGGAGGCCACCCCCCCGGTCCCGCCGGTCAAAACCGGCTCCCGGAGGAGGCGTCGGACGGCTGGAGGTGATAGGAATTGCTCTTACCAGGAGGCTTGAGCAGGTGATTGGTCATCTTCCGACGGCCAGCCGCGAATGGTGATTCCGCCCACCGGTCGGGGTACTCGACTAGCTAAAGAGGTATGGTCCTCGTCGAAAGAGTGGGGGACTCTACAACTGGCCTCTTACCCTCCCTAATAGCCCGGCAATCCATGAGAAGGATGAAAAGGGGAAACTGACTTTAAGTTTTAGGAGAAGATGAAGTTTGAAGGTCTTGGGTCGCAAGGGAACACAGGAATCAGGGGAAGAAGATGCAGAGGAAGCAGAGAAAGCAGTAGCAGTGTAAAGGTTCTCCCTGAGCGCTCAGAGTAGCTCTATACCCTGGTTTCGAATTGCCTCGCCCGAGATCTCGCCATGCGGTATGCAACCATTGCGCCAGGTGTCCGACCGCCGGCAGCTTCGCCTGTGCCCAAGGTGCATTGCCTCGGTTCGACCCAATGAGTGGGATCCCTGGCCAATGATGGTGCGTTAAGAGCGGAGAGGCAATGATGGTGCCCACCTTTTTCCCATCCTTCGAGAGGCGCCTCCTCGGATGCCAGTGCCGACATCAACTCCCACTTTCCGTCTGATTATGGAAGATTTTCGAAGCGACGCTGCCTCAGGAGAGCGCGCCAGCTCACCCACCATTAAAGGCATCTATAACTAGCAATCATTTTGAATTGCCACGCCCCTTTCGCCCAAAGGACAGCTGGCACGTGGCCCTTCATGCTCAGAGCAGGAGGGCATCTGATGTGGCTGGTGAAGCCATGTGAATAATCATGGCAAAATTAACCAAGTGGCGCGGCCACGTAAGCCGAGGCGGCCCTGACTTTCCCAAGTCGGCCCCGCGTCTGCCCTGGCTCCTTCGTGTCGGCCCTCCGCGGCCCCGTCTTCTCCAGTAAGCCGAGGCGGCCCCGACTTCCCAAGTCAGGCCCCGCATCTGCCCCGGCTCCTCCATGTCGGCCCCGGCGGCCCTCTGTGACCACGGCCTCTCCAAGTAAGCCGAGGCAGTCCCGACCTCTCCAAGTCGGCCCCACCCACCAACTTTCTGACCCACACCATCTGACACAGTCAGACCCACCTACCGCCTGACCACGCCGTCGATGGGACCAGGCTCATCTACCAGCTGGCCCCGCCGATCGATGGGACCTGGCCCACCAACCGCAAGTTCCCCCTCTCCGATGGGACAAAGCCTACTGACCAGCCTAAATTCACGTAACTCCCACGTGTTCCGCAGACATTCCTCTCTCACGGAACTTCACGTGGCCAATCCCCATGCAATACCGAACGCCTATAAAAGGGTAAGTCAACTGGAGATTCATGCGAGTGCTCACTTACTCTACAACCCCAGAAAAACTCCAACTCCGGAGTTCTTTCTACCCCTAAAGAGCTCTCTCGAGCTCCCCTTCGGCTGTGACCTCGGTTGCTAATTTGGCGTCGAAAGGTTTCTACCGGAACTTCCTTCGGTCTTGGGACTTCTTGCAAGTCATCCCGTATGGCGAGGACCCCATCAACCAGTAGCCTCATCTTCCCTGCGCTCAAGGTTCAGGCGTCATCACTATTTGTCTTGCTGAAGTAGTAAAATGTATCCCTTAGTATACGTACATAGCTGATACGGTGGCAACTACGGGATCATCTGGGCATCCTATCTCTCAAATATCACAAAGCCACGGCCATTTCGTGCATGCATAAAAACACTGAAATGAATTATCAAGGGAATTCGTTCATGCCATCCAGCAAATTAAATTAACCCATGGTAGCGCCTACAGCAATCAATACCATAGAACATATGCCAAGTTAAGGTACCAACCATAAATAACGGAATAAGCATGGGCGACACTCTGATTCACATTACTAAGTTATCGTTCACCCAATTACATGAGGACACGTAGTGTTTGGAATTTCGTATCTGGGTACATGATACCTTGACCATCCCTATTGTAGCAGTAATTGGCCGTGCTAAAAAGAGCATTCAACACTTCCAAGTATATTGGACAAGCAAAGGCCGGGTCATGAAGCTATTAATTACTCTGAAATGCAACTGAAAAAATACAAGACGGACTCACTCAAGTGTCATGCGGGAGGTTGAAAAGTCTTGGTCATGTTTAGAGGTGGGCACTGGGCCGTGCCGCCCATGGCATGGCACGGCCCAGGCCCTGATGGGCCGTGCCAGGCACGGCCCGCCACTGCTACAGTACCGAGCCGTGCCGGCACGGCCCAGTGAACCATGCCGTGCCGGGCGCGGAAAAATTTTTTTTGGCCTAGCACGGCACGGCCCGTGACGGGCCTGGGCCGACCCACCGTGCCGTGCCGGCATGGCCCAGGTGGGCCGTGCTGGCATGGCCCAGGTGGGCCGTGCCAGGTACGGCCCAGGTGGGCCTGGGCCGTGCCAGGCACGGCCCATGCACGGCTCAAATAAAAAAAATTATAAAAAAAGTTTTTTTGATAAATTAAAAATTATTAGAAATAAAAAAAATTATTAATATAAAGCCACCTTATAGGTGGGGGGTTTGGCATAGACCCCTACCAGTTTATTAATTTAAAATCAAAATGGTACAGAAGGGAGGGGGGCTAGGCCTGACCTCCAGAACATAATACAATAAGCAAGGAGAAAAAAATAGAAAAAAAAATAAAGATGGCTTACTTTAAGTTTTTAATAATTTAAAAAATAAAAATATACAATTATAAAAGTAGAAATGACTCACTCATCACTCTTCAGTCATCAGTAGTATTTGTGTCATCATCATCTTCGCTGGTTAAGTCATGTCTACCTTTATCTTGAAGCCTCGCCTCAGCATCCAATCAATCTTTGAAGCAGATAAGCATCTCAACTGTCTCGCCAGTCATCCTACTTCTCTTTTCGTCTAAAATACGTCGACCTGCACTGAAAGCGGATTTCGATGCTACTGTGGACATCGGCACAGCTAAAACATCTCGTGCAATGGCAGACATAACAGGATATGATTTTTAACACTCTTCCACCAAGCTAATACATCTAGATTTTCTATTTGATCTTCATCATATGCAGAATGAAGATCGTTTCGTAAATAAAATTCCAATTCATTACTTAAAGATGACGAAGATGAAGATGATGAAGCATGTGCGTGTCTTCTAATGAATGAAAAAATAGATGACGAACGAGATTTAGAAGAAGAAGCAGAGCTTTGAATAGGTATTCTAGATCCACAAATTTTATCATTATATAAATAATAAATATCATTAAGAAGTCGTGTTACCTCATCTTTAGCAGGTTCAGGATTTTGATTCATGTTTTCACAATATTGATCAATTAAAAAAATTACACCATTTAATTTAACTCTAGGATCAAAAACAGCAGCTAAGTTATGCAATGGACATATCCTATTCCAATATTCATTCCATTTAGTTTCCATATTATGTATAATAGGCATTAAAACTTCATGATATCTATATTCTTTAAATTTTTCACTAATTACATATGCTTTTGTAAAAATGAACAAGAAGTTGGATAATAAATACCTGAAAGAACATTTGTAGCATCATAAAAAGTAACCAAAAAATCTTCTAAAATTTTACCTTGATTCCAATCAGCTTCAGTCAATGTAAATCCTAATTCACGCTCATTAATATAAGCACTTAATAAGTTCTTATATGGGTATGCATCATGTATCATGGCATAGGTACTATTCCAACGAGTTATTACGTCAAGTTTAAATTTTTAAAACGTTTACCATGATCTACACATAATTGTTTAAATTCTTGAAGTCTTGACCTTGAAGCATGAATAAAAGAAACAGCATTTCTAATTTTTGAAATAACCTCTTGAATTATGTTCATGCCAGATTGAGCAGAAAGATTTAATATATGACATGCACATCTAATATGAAATAATTGTCCATCTAAAATGGGATGCAAAGAGTCGTTTAATAATGCAACAGCAGAATTATTATTAGATGCATTATCAAAAGTAATTGATATTATTTTATTATTAATATTATATGAGCATGCAGTTTGATAAATAATATTTGAAATTTGTTGTCCTGAATGCGGAAAATCAAAAGCACGAAAGCAATAATTCGTTTATTTAATTGCCAATCATTATCAATATAATGAGCTGTAACAGAAATAAAACAATTACTACCTACAGATGCCGTCCAAATATCAGAAGTTAAAGAAATTCTAGCATTTAAATTTGAGAGGCTTTCTGTTAAACTTTGTTTCATTGCTAAAAAGTTTGTCATAGCCACTCTTCTAAAGGTACGCCTACTAGTTCTTTTATAAGCAGGTTGTAGGCCTAATTGAACATATCTTTCAAAATTATAAGATTCAGATAAACTAAAAGGTAATTCATCTTGAACTATCCATCTTACCAATAATTTTCTTTGATTTTTGTGGTTATATGCAAAATTGCCCACAAGTAATCCCTCTTGTATATTAAGGAGTCCTTGCTGACTGGAATCATGCATCCTATGACTTTCTTGATGTCTTCTTAGATGCCCTGTTCCCCCAGTACTAGAACAACTGTAAAGTTTTGCACATTTTTTACATTTTGCTTTATAGACTCCATCAACCATAATTCTATCAAAATCAATCCAAACATTACTAGTCCTCTTACGAGAAGAGGTTTGACACTCACTGACACTAGCTCTAGATGGAACTTGGAGTTGGGATTGGGGTTGGGGTCCTTGGGGATTAGTTTCCTCACCCTCAGAAAAAGCGTGCATGTTAAAATTACTTTCGTTAAAAGATGTCATATCTAAAATTTTTAATTAATAAATGCAAAAAAATAAAAACTAACCCACAAAAAGGAATTGAGAAAAGATCAGAGGTGGAGGCGTGGAGCCAAGATTTATGAGCTTTCTCTTGCGCTCTCGTCTCTCAACAAGAATTGATCTTGTAGCACTTGACTACTTGCTTGAGCACTTGTAAGAACACTTGCAAACTAAAAATTAAATTGCTAATCTACTAGAGCACTTGCTGGAAGAGAGAAATAGTAGTAATAGAGGAATTGGTTTGGTGTGGTAAGAATGAGGGAGAGTTCATCTATTTATAGAATTTCTATTTTTTTTCTTCCAAAACTACCCTTTGATATAGCCGTTATATGACTGTTGAGAGGGGTAAAATGGTCTAAATCCCTCCCAACAGCCTTTAACAGCTATATAGCCGTTAAAAATGGATATAGCCGTTTTTAACGGCTATATAGCCGTTAAAAACGGCTAAAAATCTAAAGTGGTGCCTAGGCACCAGCTATTAGCTGGTGCCTAGGCACCAAAGTGGTGCCTAGGCACCACGTCACTGACGTGGTGCCTAGGCACCATGTATCCCAGGCACCGTACATGGTGCCTGGTACATGGGCACCATGCCTAGGCATGGTGCCCAGGTACATGGGCACCATGCCTAGGCATGGTGCCTAGGTGTACGGTGCCCAGGCACCTTGTACAAGGTGCCTGGGCACCGTTGCCGTGCCATGGCACGGGTGGGCCGTGCCATGGCACGGCCCCAGCACGGCCCAAAGCACGGCCCAGCTGGGCCATGCCAAAGCACGGCTCATCTGGGCCATGCCAAAGCACGGCCCGTGACGGGCCGTGCCAAATTTAAATTTTTTTTTAATGGGCCGTGCCTGGCATGGCCCATTAATAAATGGGCCGTGCCAGGCACGGCACGGCAAATTTTTAGGCACGGTGAACCTGGGCCGTGCCTGGCACGGCACGGCCCAGTGCCCACCTCTAGTCATGTTCATACATCAGGACTAGTCGATGAGCTATTAACGGGAGAACCAGTAGATGTGGTACTCCTTATCTGGGGACTTTGATTTGATGACGAGCCTCCGATGAAATTTATGCTCTCCGGGCTTGCTGCAATAATCTGAAGATGTACTGGAATAGGAGGCATGTTGACTTCCAGAAAGCCCTCGAGAATTTGAACAACCTCTCCCATCGTCGGCCTAGAACTTTCATTATCCTGAATGCACCAGCAAGCAACTTTAGAAACCCTTTCGAGCTCTTCAATATTAACACCATCCTCCAATCTATGATCCAACAAGCCTCGGACATCCCCTTGGACAAGCTTGTTGGCAGCTAATATAGGAAAAAACGCAGCTTTCCCTTCCTCTGTCTGCTCTGAGTTTCTCCTGCCAGATATAATTTCGAAAAGCATCATCCCGTAGCTGTACACATCAACTTTTGATGTGATAGGTTCCCCAGTTAGCCATTCAGGAGCAAGGTAGCCTCTTGTTCCTCTCATGGTAGTCAACACTCGGCTGAAGTCCCGGCCTACAAGTTTTGCCAGACCGAAGTCTGCCACTTTTGGAACGAACGACGCATCCAACAGTATGTTCTCAGGCTTTACATCGCAATGTATGATGCAGTCCCTGCACTTCTCGTGGAGATAAGCTAATCCTTTGGCAGTTCCGAGCGCAATTCGGTACCTGGTGTTCCAGTCCAAGACCATGGAATTGCTCTGGAACAGCAGAGCATCCAGAGAACCCTTTGGCATGAACTCATAAACCAGCAACCTTCTAGCACCCTCAGCGCAAAACCCAAGAAGACGAACCAGGTTGACATGGTGAATTACTCCAATTGTGCCCACCTCGGTCCGGAACTGCTTCTCTCCCTGTTGCAGGCCTTCGAGCTTCTTGACAGCTATGGCGGTTGTTGAATCAGGCAAGAAACCTTTAAAGACCGAACCGAAACCTCCTCCTCCCAGTTTCTCCGAGAAGTTCTTCGTGAAATAATGCAAGTCACTGTATCTGAATGGCGCCAGCGCTCTTCCTACTGCGCTCGCAGCACGAATCATCCGCCTCTTCCGGCGCCTCCAAATCAGCAACCAGGCGACTGCGACGCAAACTACAAAGCCCGCAACCGCACCGACGGCAGCCCCGGTCGCCATTCCCTTCTTGCGGGCGGAATCCGGCACCTTCGTGCTGGGGGAATCCGGCAGCTCCGAAGCAGCTAGGCGAAGGTAGAGGGTTCCTCCATTAGATCCGCTGAATTGGTCCTGTAGATTAATCAAATATCCAAACCATACAGAGCATCCACTACCAAATGAGTAAGCAGTGCAGGAGCAATTGTTCAAACAAGCCGATGCACAATCTTCAGAACTTCCGACATCTAACTTCTGACCATTCTCTGGCAACCTCATGCTATCCATCTGATAAAACTTATCGGTTTTAATAATTATATATCAAATTAAGATTTATATTAATAATTCCAAACTCATTATAGGTACTATCAGAACTAGAATTTATTTAGGTGTAATTTACTATCTTATTGTTGATAAAAGAGCCTCTTGGCGCAAGCGTGCAATGCAAACATGGTTTTATACATTAAATTACTTGTTGAAGTATTCCTTTTAGAAGTAAACATCTAAATTATTAATGATGTTGTTTCGCATTGCTAAACACCTTGTTGCTGTATGAAATTATTGTATGTAAAAATTTTCATGTAAGACCTCAAAATAATAGTCGCCGTAGTAACTTGTAACTGCTTAGACATAAAAAAAGTTATTTACAAGATTATATATTAACATTTTTTAAATTATTTCATGCTTGCTTAACTATAAGTTTTCATATATGATTTTCATTGGACTCAAACTTTATCATTGCTTTAAAAGTAGCAAATTATTTTCTACGCATCTACAATGGTTTTCAATGCAAATCAAGTAGATCTCCTAATTGTCTATGCATGTAGCATGAATGGTATTTTTTTCTAGTTCTCCTACTTTTGATGCAATCAATCACATTTTATATTTACTTTTTTATATATTTTTATGTTGAAAGCAAACATGAAAAGTATAAGAATCAAAGACTTAATTGGAAAGTCCCAACAAGTAAAGTTGGGTAGAATAAACTTGCAACTCAATTAACAAAACAAGTATTAAAACCAAAACCTAATATATAAATATATATATTTATATTTATATTTATATTTATATTTACAGTAGCTATTTTATTTTAGGATTGAACCTGAAATCCTTGCCATTTAGAGATGGATAGCGATTTCCATTCCTAGGGCTACAAATTATTTTGTTTCAAAAATAAATAAATATTATTTTCTCATGTACTATAAATTTTTTATTCTCTTGGGAGTGAAAGGATCCTCGATGAACCAGCAGTGCCCATGATATTTTGTGAGAAAAAGCTTTTCTTAAAACTATTTATTGTAAAAACATACCAACGTGCTAGAAAACTCTTGGTTGCAGGAATCAATGGCCATGCTAATGCTTTCTAGCTTTTTAAATAATTTAAGTATAATCAAGTATAATAAGTTGAGCGGACTGGCTAAGTTTTTATTCTTACCTGATATAGGAGTAGAATACAAAGGCGAAGTTATAAGCTATAATTTATTCTTAACCATAATAAGTTATTGGCTACTCTTAAGATACAAAAAAATATTCTAAATTATACTTTGATCAAGTCAAATTTTTGCAAATATTATCTTTTTTTATATTTATAATGTGTCAATCATAATTGTAGCTGGCAATAGCTAGGACTTTCAGCAACTTTTTATTCAGTTTTAAAAATTATCAAAATCTTCCATTAATTTGTACTAACTTTTCATCTACTTTACAATTTTAATAACTATACTTTGGTTTTCAATCCTTTTTCTGCTTTTTTTTTTTTTTTAAGCTTGTTGATCGAAGGTTAGTAGCCTAGTTTTATCGATCTAAGAACATCTGTTATTAGTAATTTTTCGGTCTAATAGCCAATTTATTTTAATTTATTCCTCAAAAAGCAAAATACAATGCCAATAATAATATATTATTTTTTTAAGTAGATATAATAAATAACTATTATAGTTAAATTTGACAAATCATAAATTTTAACATATAACAAGTCGACATTCTTTAAATAATTCCTTTTGTAAAAAATACAATCTTTAATATAATATATTGATGAAATATTTAATATATTAAATACATGGTGACATTATAGCAGTTGTTTTTAATACTATTTAATTTATTATATCTATTAATATTGCATGACTGCATTGTTGCTTTTGCTCTCATCAAGATAAAAAAAAATTAGTGGCATAAGGCTGAAAATATGGTATCTAACGCTACCAATGATGTCAGGAGACTACTAATTATAAGGACATTTTAGTAACTCTGCTATCCGATGAAAGTGAGAGCGTTGGACGGAGAAACAACATTTGAAATGAAAAATACATGGTTCCGATTAAGACCACGACCTAACATTCTCTTTTATCAAATAGCGAAGATCATGACCTCAAATTTCTCCCTCATCAAAAAGCAAAGAGAAAAATGTTTGCACACTAAAGTATGCATTGAACATATGAATTAATAGTGTGCCACAATGATGTAAAGGTACCATTAATCTGCATGCTTAATGCATCGATCTTTCATATACAAAGTTTTTTTCAAAGCGAAGACCACAGCCTCATATATTAAAAGGTTTATGAATAAATATAAAATATCACTCCAAAGTCCAAAGACTCAAAAACATAAACCTAAAATGAAAGCTACCGTTACGACGAACTCCAGCATTCGTGACCCGCTCTTGGTTTCATTTCTTTTCTAAGGCTGTTTGGTATTTGGTCCAATTGCCGGTGTCACCGCGTCTTAAATGCCGCACCGGAGAAAATTGGACGACCTCGTTGCTGGCATGATGGCGGCGTGAGATCTGCCATTCGGAAGCGTTGTCCGCGGTGATGACCGTTGGATGCCGATCGGACAGCGCTAGCATTTCCGTGTGGGTCCGGGGCGACGTCCAGTGAGACGTTTGCCGCACGTCACGAAGATGGAGTCACCCTCGGGACAAGGCGACGAATTAAGGCAGTACAAGATGTTCTGAAAATTATTTAAAAATCTTGATTATCTAATAAAGTATTTAATTATTCCTTTTTTTCACAATTTTCAAAAACCCCAAATTGCTTCTTCTAATTGATTTTTTTATGGTTTTTTTTTGAAAAAAAAATGAAGTGAAGCTTTATATCCGTCCGTTATTATATGCCTGCCTCTTCTTAATTAGGCCAAATCCAGGCTTTTAGACAAACGAAGTCCAGTGTTAACGTGAATCAAAACGTGAAAGCAATGCAACGTGGAATCGAAGCCTCCCTTGTGGTCCAAGAGGTGAGAGCTTGGACTATTCTTCCACGAGTCCATGGAAAAGTTTTACCGGGACCACCTTTTCGCAGGGCTAAATTATTATTTTATTAATTCTTAATAATTTTAAGGCATCATAATTTTTTACTTTAGGATAGTTAAAGAAATGCTTAGGGCATGTAAACTATCATTTTATTAATTTTTAGTAATTTTAAAATATTATAATTTTTTACTTTAAATAGTTAAAGATATACCTTAGTACTTGATCTAATTTGAAGAAGATTACTGTAACAAAAGTTTGAAGAAAAAGCAAGTGAATCAGGGTTTCTATCTTTAGACCCTTTGTAATCTTTCCTTTGATGGATGGAAAATAATACCAGTCATTGGATGGAGAAAGGATTAGACTCTTATTTTATAGCCAATGAATAGGTACCTTCTATCAAGATATACACCCTTTTATAATATACAGATACATCTGTTCATAAAGAGTTGTATTTTTTTCGTAAGAGTTATGTCTATGCATCCTTTCATACGATACAACACATCTATTCATGCAAAATTGTACCTTTTCATAAGAGTTATATCTTTTCATAAGAGTTATACCTTTTCATAGCCAATAATATTTTTAGCACTCAAATAATTTATTAAACAATTTAAATAAATAAATAAATACTTTAATCATATAGGCCACATAATTCTTACATTCTCTTACTTGACTCATATGATTTTTTTTTCATGGTTTAATAAGACTATAATGTGCACAAAAGAATCATACTAAAAATGTTGCCTTAAGTTGGCTACCAAAATATATCATAATTAAGTAAAAAACTAAGCGGGTCATGGTGGTTGTACATTATCAAATCGATATAATCGTGTTCATGTACCACAACAATAGCCTCCCACTTAATTTGATTAAAAAGTGAGAGGTATAATAATGGTCCAACTATAATTTCTTCATCAAGACTATCATGTCAAACCTTTATCTATAACAATCATGTCTACAAAATAAAACAGGATATATTGGAGACACAATAAGTGAGCTCAAAGTGTCATAATACAATATCAATGATGGCATCCAATAATATGCATTCTTTTAACATGTTCATCAAATATTTTGGATGGCAATCCTTTTGTTAAAAGATCTGCAATTATGATATTGGTGAAAATTTATTCAATTGACACTTTATATTTCCGAACTTCTTACTTGACGACTAAGTATTTAATATTCATACATTTTGTATCATGAGAATATTTGTCAATTTTAGCAAAAAAAACTGTTGCGACATTATCACAATAAATTTTCAACGGTCTGTCTATACTTCAACAACTCCAGGTCTTGAAGTAAAATTCAGCAACCATAACCCATAACTCGTGGCCTCAAAGCATACCACGAATCGGCCTTCATAGTGGATGCAACAATGATAGACTGCTTCGCACTCTTTCATGATATTGTTCGTTCAGCCAAAAGAAACATGTATCCGAATGTAGATTTTCTAGTATAAGTACATCCAGCGAAGTCTGAATCTAAATAACTGATCACTTCCAAATGATCACATCCTTTATAAGTGAGAATATGATCCTTTATTCCTTGCAAATACCTAAGAACTTTCTTTTTAGCTTTTCAATGATCTATTCCTGAATTACTTTGATATCTACCCAACATTCCAACAACAAAACTAATGTTGGGTCTAGTGCAAGTTTGAGCATACAACAAACTCCCAACAACAAATGCATAAGGAGTATTTTTCATTTGAGCTAATTTCAATTCAATCTTTGGACATTGCATGAGACTAAATTTGTCCTCCTTCTAAATTGGAACTATACTTGCTAAACATTTATTAATGTTAAACTTCTCTAAAACTTTATTAATATATACTTTCTGAGACAATCCTAATAATTCTTGTGATCTATCATGGGATATTCAATTCCTATCACATAAGCTGCCTCACCCATATCTTTCATTTCAAAGTTCATAGAGCAAGATTTCTTAGTTTCATGTAATGATCCAAGATCATTAGAAGCAAGCAAAATATCATCAACATATAGAATTTAAAAAATAAATTTTGCTTCCATTGACCGTCATATATATATATATTGTTGCCGCCAAGTCACGTTCTTCTAACGCCAGGAGACGGAGATCCTCCTCCTCGAAGAAGCTCCTGCAAAAAAGTTTTCGAAGACCGGTTGCACCGATGGGGACCTCTGATACTCAAGTAAGCAACTCGGGAACAGTGAAGAAAGAGAGCTAATAGGAAATAGCTAGAGAGCTTGAGTTCAGATTCCTTCCCTCGTTGTGAGTGTAGATTCTTATACCTATTCGAAGATCCCCTTTCCCACTTTCGGAAGGTAGCTAATTACGAGGTGCTGTTATCTGGTAGCAGACAGGTGGTTAGGCTAACAAAGATAGGTCACAACCGACACTGGGCATGTCAGAGGTGTCTTGCCCTACCAGCCACCTACCAGGTGCAGCGCCACAGGTGGCAGGTGGGCCTAGTCGTATCAGGCGTGCACCGTTATGGGTAGTGGCCATGCGCAATACAGACAGTTAGTGAGCCACATGGCAGTTGCAAATGGATGATGGGCCTAGTCGTGTCAGGCGGCTCGAGGTAGAGGGAACCTGGGTCTGAGGCCAAGGCCGAGAGGACATGAGGCCCTAGGGCGGGGGGACCCAAAGTCTGAGGTCAAGGGGACTCAAGGTCCGAGGCCGAGGAGACATGAGGTCCGAGGCTGAGGAGACCCGAGGTCTGAGGCCGAGGGGACATGAGGTTCGAGGCCGAGGGGACTCAAGGTCTGAGGCCGAGGGGACCAGAGGTCCAAGGCCGAGGAGACCTGAGGTTCGAGGCTGAGGGGACCAGAGGTCCGAGGTCGAGGGGACTCAATGTCCGAGGCTGAGGGGACTCAAGGTCCGAGGCTGAGGGGACTCGAGGTTTGAGCCGAGGGGACTAAAAGTCCAAGGCTGAGGGACTCAAGGTCCGAGGCCAAGGGGACTCAGTGTCCGAAGCCAAGGGGACTCAAGGTTCGAGGCCGATGGGACTCAAGGTTCGAGGCCGATGGAACCAAAGGTCCGAGGCCAAGGGGACTCAAGGTCCGAAGCCGAGGAGACCTGAGGTCTAAGGCCGAGGGAGTCTCAGAGGCCGAGGCCAGGATTTCGTCAATTGCTTCCTCCGTCAACTCTAACGCAGCTTGATCAGCCACATCATATATATCGATCAATAGTATTTTCTTTAAATCCAAAAGAAGTAATGATATTGTTAAACTTAAGATACCATTTTTGGGACGCTTGTTTGAGTCTATGTATTGATTTCTTTAGCTTACACAAGATATGATCCTTTCCTTTAATTGAAAATCCTTCAAATAGGTCCATATAGACTCCCTTCTCTAAATTCTCATTAAGAAAAGTGATTTTCACATTCATTTAGAGTAACTGTCGATGCCCCCTTCCTCCTGGGACAACCGACAACAAAGCTACGCACTTAAGGTAATCGGATAGAGTTCTACTAGCCTTTATGTAGCGCTCCGTAAAGACATAGGAAACTCCAATAGATTATCACAAGTAGTAGACACTCAGAATCTAGTCTTGTTAAAAACTTTTCATCATCTACTCAAATATACATACACATCATCATAATATCATTTCAACATTTTATACCATTCTGCTCAGATATAATTTTTTCTGTAACATCCTCGGGCTGTTTATAAGATCACATTCACAATTGATAAAAATTCAGAGATACATATATATACTCATAATTTCCTCAAGAATATAAATCTTTCTTTCATTTCGAATACGTCTATGATACACCACAAAATCTCACTATACATATACACATATACATATATATGAATGTCACCCCACACTAACTCAATATACAAGGCTATCATCTATACTCTTTTGCATCTAGGTGAGCTTCATTAGCTAAGGGTCCAGTCCTGCTAACCTTTTGCTTCTGTTAAATAGGCTCACTGATCTGAAAATAAAAATATCAACCATAGAGGGGTGAGACCTAAGTCCCAATGACTGAATAACCATCTAACTATGAAAAAATTGAGAACCATATCACCATATCAAAATATAATAAGCACGCATAATGAGTAAACACATAATATATAACTTATTCTTCGAATAATATACCTCTTTATTCGAAATACCATACAATTATTTCTTTTCACTGGAAAACATCTCCATAATCGGATAAACACACCATTTTGCAATGATAGAAGATAACTTATAAGTTAGCTTATGCTTGCAACAATATACCAATATTGAAATACTCTATGAATAACTTTTTTACTGAAAAAATAACTCATTTATATAAAAATCTATGCATGATGCATTACATTATAAAACATATGTATATCCTTTTTATACAGCCTAGACTTTCTTTACTCATCCCTCTGATCCCCACTGGGATCTATTTTGCCCACTGGAATCTCTTTAAAATCTCATCCCCATTGGGATATTGCTTGTCCACTGGCATCTCTTTAAAACAAACTCATCCTATTAGGATATTGCTTGGCCCACCATGCCTTTTTTATTTAAATATCAATGCATGCTTTTCAATATTGGCCCTCCAGGCCTCTTTTTAAAAACACTTCCCCACTAGGAATATATTTGGCCCACTGGCCTTTTTAAAACCAATGTAAGTTTTTCAAAACTTTATGATGCTGGACTGTGTGTGATGCCTTCGAAGTACCATCCTAGAGTCGTCCTTCTGCAGCTGTACTCTCATCAGGTGCATGAACTAGCAACAGGATCCCTGCACAAATAGCACCCCTTACCCATGTGATTCATTCGGTAAAGTGCTCTTTTTGTTCCTTGACCCCTCGGATTTTCTCTTTGCCCCCATGGGCTATATAGTAACCAGCTCATTATCGAGCTATAATTCATGCCCCTATGGGCTGCTTGTAACTTGCCCCACTGGGCTTGGTCTAACTTGTACTCACCCCTGACCATGGGATCATCGTACGATCGAATCGCAAGAAGGTGCTGGCTTAATAGTAGTGTGGAATGCTCATACTATGGTACAGTCTAAAAGATGATCAGCCCCATAGTTGCCCGAATGCTCTGTAAGATACATGCATTCAAAACATATTCTTTATAACAATTCACTATGCAAATATGCCATGTATGTATCTGAAATCCACATATCAAAAATTAGGCTTAATTCTTCTGTTTGAAACTCATGTTTAGAACTCTTGCTTTGCTTCTTTGCTCAAAACTCATGCTAAACTTATGTATAAAAACCCATGCTCAAAGACTCATGTATCAAAATCCATGCATCAAAAAATCATATACTAGGTTCTTATTTTTTAGGTTTAAAACATATTTAATACTCTACTAAGCATATTATACCACAGCTAGGTATTGAACATACAACCATGCTAGCTCAAAATAAGTTTTTTCATTGCTAGATGAGAAACCCACTCACCTCAGCAAATAGTACTCTTAATTGGGGATCAACACCGGTGTTCCTACTCTCTGGAATAACCCTCTTAACCTATGTCATCATATAGACAAAGTAACTATTAGGATCACCTACATGCAAGGTTTTTCTCAAACTATGCATGCATGCTCAAACCTCTAGTATCTCATTATATTCTTTCATTCTTTCACTACTTAAGATTACTTCTACTATCATCTCATGATACGAGAATTTAAGAAAATCTAAAGCCATACAAGGTTTAGAAAAGCTATAGCTTACCTTGGAATTAGTTCATCTTTCAAGCTTTCCCTTCCCTTCCCTTCTCTTTCTCTTTTCTTCTTCTTCTTCTTCTTTCTTTTTCTTTCCTTCTTTTTTTTCTTTCCACGGCTTAAACTCTATCTGTGCCTTTTCTCTTTTCTTTCTAATCGTCCCTAAAGCCCCAAATGAATCCGTAAGTAAGCACCTACTTTTCCTTAAAACCTACCAAACTGAGCATCTAATTGGACACCCAGTTCCTTAAACTCCTTAATAGTTAGGCATCTAATTCCTTCCACTAAATGCCTAGCTCCCCAAATTAGGCGTCTAAGGCCCACCAACTAGACTCCCAACCTCCATTTTCATTCCAACACATACACCACAAAATTTTTCTTCGAGCATTTATCAAATGGTCAACATGACCAACAACTCATTGAAACCCATATGACTTTCATTACATCCAAACACGTCTTCACTATTACAAGAATTTTTCAAGGCTTTTAAGAATTATAAAATTTCTGGATGTTACAATTCTTCCCCCCATAAGAAAATTTCATCCCGAACACTACAAGAAAAGAAACCTTCTTGTTCCTTTAACCTTCGTTTTGTGTACTATAGGTGCTCCTTCAACCTTCTTGAACTTTCAATCTTTACCTTTTAAACTATTAATTTGATACCAAAGAATCTCTATTAAGCCTTATTTATCGAAAGAATTTATAAAGCCAAAAGATTTTCTACTTTTATAGGCTATTAATCTTCTAAACCAGTAAAATTTTCAATTCTTATAAGATATTATTTTCTTCAAGAAAATTAAATAGATAATTATCTAATAAATATTCAAAAATAGATTCTTAACTCATAACAATCTTTTAACTCATCTAACATGATTTTCAAATATAAAAATTTAGATTAAAAATCAAAAATTATCCTTATTGTTAATGTTATTTTTCTAAATTTTTAAAATTTTTTAGCACTGATATATGTTCATCAAATTGCTCCTAACTTCCTTGATTGAACTCCAATTTGAGTAATTCAAAATGTATTAGAAAGCTAACTTAATACAAATATCATAAATATAGACTAAATTAAACATTTTAATTATATATTTTTGATAATTTTTAACTCAATATAGTTAAATTAGATCTTAATCTAGAATAAGCTAACCCAAAAGGATTGGGTCTCATATTCTCTCCCTCTTACAAAAGATTCATCCTTGAAATTTTACTTTAAAATTATAAATACTTATTCTCAATTTGTATAATTAGAAAGGGAATTGGAGGTACTTCTATTTATATCATCTTTCAGTTACAATACTTGAAATTATGATATTAGATCTATCACACTTTTGCTGCGCAACTATGATATAGGCCTCCAAAATAAAGAAAAAAAATTATATATTTCTATTTAACCTAAGTTCTATCATATCATCGCTAACTAGTCTAAATTCTTAAAGGTAAAACTTAGCTTTGATACCATTATAATTGTCACATCCCAGACCTAAGGGCGGATCCAGGATATAACTATCCACCGCATATTTGAAAAATAAATCCCATATCTTGCTAGGTGTCTTACTTAAAATTTACTTAAAATAATTTATTTAATTATGCTAATAATAATCCATAAAAATTGATGAAATCCAAATATCATATCTATAACTCATTAATAGAAAGTTCAAATAAAATTCTTATGCAATAACTAAATTATTATCTTAAATTAAAAACTGAATTAGTTCTGTAACTAACATATGTCTAACTAGAACATAAGGGCTAGTATATACCTGATCCCCATTCTTAAATCTCTATATTTGAAAAAATATTAAAAAATTTATGAGCAATGCTTAGTAAGTACCCTAAATATATTAGATGGATCAAGTAAATATAACAATTTAGTTTAAAATATATTTGTAATATAATAATGCTTTTATAATAATTTTATGAACAATTTCAATAATGCATGACTTTCTAAACAATTATATTAATTTTTAAAATAAAAAATATTATGTTTGTATATCAATATTATAATAATAATAACCCTACAATCTTTTAACTATGGTGACATATAATTCCTATGATAGGGCTAGTATACTGCATGTAATCCTATGGATGGAGATCAAATCACTATATATATTCTCTACAGAGGTAGGTTCTGATATATATCATCTATCATCTTTCATCAATAATAATGTAATACAGTGAATATTTCCATATACAATGGTTCACTTATCAATAATTTTAGTAATTTTCACAGTCAATAATTTCATTTATCAATGCTTTCAGTCATTTGTATACAATCATACAAGATCATATGTCATTTTCTTCATGATACAAATTTGTAATATGAATTCGTAATAATATATAATAGTAACAAATCATAACCTACTTACTTGATCCAAAATTTAAATAAATTAATAAGCAAGAAATCAAGTTTTCAATTCTATATCTTACCAAATATATATAACATTTCAAAGTAATTATTAAACATTAATAATTCAAAATAGGAATAATTATACTTTATTTGATATAGCTCGATTTCATTTGCCTACCCGTGGTTTAAAAAGTATCACTTAACATACTTGAGATGTAATATCCTGAACTTAAAAGTCTTGTATTCTAATTTTGTGCATGCCTTTGTCATTAGTTTGGCTTTCTAGTGTATGTAATTTGAGTAGAGATCTTGAAGAAGTGAAAGCTGAAATCTATGATTATTTTGAGTTTTCTCCCCTTCTCTTCTCTTGTTCTCTCCTTAAAATTCTATGAAATCACTTATTGGGCTTGTTTTTGAAGTTTCCAAAAAGATTTCAATGTTTACTAGTTGTTTCTGATAGTTGGGAGTGGTTGGAATGATAATTTTGAAAGTTGGAATAAGTTAAACCGCCTTTGAAAGGCTGTCATCAAGTTAGCTGACAAGTTAACTAACTGCCAAGTCAACTAATTTGAGGTTGTTATCCTATTAGCTGAGTATTACGCTGACTAATAGGCTAGTAATCGACTATCATGCTGACTAATGGGCTAGTAGTCGACTACCATACCAGCTAATGCTCTTGTGTTCTCTGTAATACCTACAATAGTCGACTACTTAGCCAACTAATGGGCTAGTAGTCGACTACTTAGCCGACTAATTGATGAGTAGCTTCTATTATTCAATCTGAAATGAAAAACTTATCAAGGGCATGATTGAGATTTGAGATTTGATCAAAAGTCATTTAAGTATTACCAAGGGCATAAAGGGTATAAAGAGAGGTTTGTTAGGGGCATAAAAGGAAAAGTTTCCAAAGTCATTTGGGAATTTGATCAAGGGCAAAATAGAAAAGAAACTTAAAAAGGGCAAAATGTCATGGTGGAGAAAGTGCCACGTTGGCTTTGAGAAGGGCAAAATGGAGATTTCAATAGGGAGCATTAAAAGCCCACTAATTCCTTAGCCCTTAAGCAACCAGAAGAAGAAGAGAGAGAGAGAGAGAGAGAGAGAGAGAGAGAGAAAAGAAAGGGTTTTAGCCGTGGGAAAAAGGGAAGGAAAAGAGAAAAAGAAAAGGGTTTCAGCATGAAAAAAAGGAAAGAAAAAAGAGAAAGAAAAGGGTTCAACCCGAGAAAGAAGAAAAAGATGAAAGAAAGAAGAGGAAATTAGAAAGAAGAAGGAGGAGGGAAGATAATCTTGCGGTTAGGTAAGCCTAGGTGAAGAGAGAAGCTAAGGATTTTCCTATTTCTCTCCAAGGTAAGTCTAATCTCCCTAAGCTTAAGAATAGTGTTAGAATCTTAAGATTAGAAGGTAAATAAGGTTGTAATAGATATATGTTGTAAATCCTTGAGTATGTGAGGGATTTAAGAGTTTCATGCTAAGAATGTTGAAGTAAAGAGCATGCATACATAGTTTCATGAAAACCTAGGTGTATGAAATCTTGATATTGTACATGTTGTGACATAGGTTAAAAGGTTGGTTCCAAGGAGCCATTACAAGAGAGATAGAAGTTATTGAAGTGTGCTAACAACTAAGGAAAGTGGATTTCTCATCTAGCTTTGTAAATTATTTTGTGATATCATGTGGATACTTTGCTACAAACCAAAGTATGCTATGTTAAGTATAGCATTTCAAGTGGCTTAAATATCAAAAATGAGAACCAAGTTTATGGTGTATTTTAAAGCATGTTTGAAAGCAAAGCATGAGTTCAAAAAGAATTGCATGAGCTTATAGCATGTTCTAAAGCAAAGCATAAGTTTAAGAAAAAGCATGGGCTTATGGTATATTCAAAGCAAAGCTTGAGTTTAAAGAAAAAAAAAGCATGAGCATACAGCTTATTCCAAAGCAAAGCATAGAGTTTCATGAAAAGTTCTGTTTTAGTTAAAAACATATGTTTAAGTAAAGCTTGGAACTTGTCTTACAGATTTATATTTCAAAGTAAAGCATGGGCATGCATGCATAGAAATGTTTCCAAGAAAGTATGGCTTATTTAAGTTTGGGCTATAAACCTCTTTTGGTATATGTTTCAAGCAATGCACGGGCATGCAAGAATAAAAATATTTTAAAGAAAATATACGTTTGAGTTATAAGCTTATTTTTAGTATTTTTAAAGCATGCATCATAAGAGCATTGGGCCATCTATGGGTCTGATCATCCTGTAGACTGCACCATAGCATGAGCATTGCACACACTACTTACAGCTGACACCTCCTTACAATTCGATTGTACAATGATCCCGAGGCTAGGGGGACTACATACTAGATCAGCCTAGTAGGCAAATTGCAAGCAACCCGAGGGGAAAATAAATCATAGCTCGATAAGAAGCTAGGTTACTATATAGTCCGAGAGGGCCGGGCACAGAGATATAGGCCCATGGAAGGGGCAAGTAGGAGGCCCAGAGAAAAAGATGCAAGCTCACACCTAAGGTGAACCGCACATGTAAGGGGTGCCATGTGTCGCAAGAATCCTCGATGCTCAATGCACTCACTCATTGAGAGTATCCTTATAGGAGGGCGACTGTAGAGAGGTACCTCAGTGGTAGCACACACAATCCAGCTATTAAAAAATGTGTCCCAAAGCCAATCATCTAGGCTGTAAACGATTATGCCCATTATAATTGTATATGAACTTTATAATAAATAAAAATATTTTTTGGCAGTTCATCATATTTATATTTTCTTATAAATAACTCTTGTATGGAGTCCTTAGAACTACCTTACATTTGATATAGAGAGGATATATCAAGTAGTTCTTAAACTTATTTATAACCAGAGGATATAATGTTATAGGACAACAAAGTATCAAGTATAGGTTGTTATATGTCATATAGATTGGTTGTCCTCTTAACAAAGGAGTGTGGAGACACTGGTATGACATACAGTGAAATGTATGTCGATATTTCATTGAACGTGACCCACCTGCGGAGCTCCCTTCTGCCAAGGGTTGCTCACAAAGGGATATGGATATAACTATTCCTCCAACCTGAGATTACCATTATAGCTTGCAAGCAACTCACCATGCTTTGGTACAGGACTATTTGGATTTCTAATCTAGTGATGAAAAGTTTCTGGGTACAGTCAAATACTTGTGGAGTAATGATGAATCAAGATGGGATTGACTTCTTCAAATAGTTTGGAGTAAATATCTCACTATGTCTCAATTTAGCAAAACCTTGGTTAGGATAGCTCTTATAAGGAGTCAAAAAACTTGTAAGGTTGAGACACATTATGGATATGCTGATTAAGGATTGGCAGTTAAATCCTGAGTCATCCTAAGCATTATGAGGTCAAAATGATGAATGATATGGATATCGTATGCTAGAGGTTCTTGATTGTTATTCTGCAACCTTCAACCTATCCAGATATCGGGTGTCATTGCTAGATGGTGACTTTGATTGGTACTAAAGTATTCCAGTACTACCGGCTTAGTGTTCAAACCTATGAGGTCATACACTATAGGGGTTTCTATCTGACTTAATGACTGAGAAATGATTGTAAATCATTTCGTGACTCTAATATCATTATGATTGATATTGCACCATGAGTCGACACTTGCATGATTCGACACTTGACGTGCAAAAGTTGTGATGATAAATTTTTACTAAATGTTAGTGATTAATTAGAGGATTAAATTGGTAATATGATTGCTGGCTAGCTCAATTTGATTGAGCTAAGAAAATCTAAGTGAAATCAAATGGGATTTGGTTTGCGCTCAATTTAGGTTCATTGAGCCCAATGTTAACACCCTTACCCATTTGAGTTCAAATTATGAATTTAAATTTTAAAGTAGTTTTTAAATTCAAGTTTGAATTTAAATTTTGAATTCAAATTTTAAATTTGAATTTAAAAGGGTATTTTTGATCTCTTCCTAATTATCCCCCATTTCTTATCTTCCTTCCTTTTCTCTCCACTATTTTCATTTTTATGGGACAGATGATGGACATTAAAAGGGGCAATTTTTGGCTGAAAAGAAAAAGAGATATTTCTTCCTTATCTTCCTTCCTTTTTCTCTCTACGGTTTTCATTTTTGTGGGGTTGATGATGGGCATTAAAAAGGGGTATTTTTGGCTGAAAACATTAAAAAAGTAAAGATAGAGAGATGAAGGGTTTTGAGGTGTAAGGATCCTAGCAAGTTATATCTTAGGAAAAGAGAAAGAGGAAGAGGTTTTTTCCTTCACATCTACTCCATCGAAATCTATCCTTCAACTTCTTTTATAACTCCAAAGCACCTTGGTATTAAAAAGAAAAAAATAGTCATCGAAGCCTTGAAGAGGAGCTAGCTCTCTGAAGAGACTGGTTAGAACTAGACCCCGATGTATATTACCTGTAGAGGCCATACACCTTTGTGTGTCTCACAAAAGCACTACCTACCACTGCGTTTCATTGCTGCGAGAGTTGTTAAGCATCCAAAGGTAAGGATTTTAAAGTCACTGGTAACTTAGATATAATCTAAGGCACTAGGCTACATGCATATATATGATCTATACTGCATAGTTGCGAACTATGCTATTTGTATTTGCATAGATTTGATCTGTGTATTTTTCTTTTACAGCTTTATATATAATTTTTATATCATGATCTTGTTGTAGGCTGATATTGGATTAGATCCAATATTTTATTGTTTCTGTTGCATATGTATTTTAGAAATATTTTTAAAATGCATACCTATAGCCTACTTATTAATAAACCTTCACAAGCATCATAAGATTTTGCAGAAGTGGCCTTACTTTATTTGAGTTATATTATTAAAAGCATAAGCTAACTTATAAGTTTTCTCATCTCTTATAAAAAGTTTATATTTGCTTTACGATGTGGTTCTCAGTTCTCTATTGTTAGATGGCTATCCAGTCACTGGAATTTAGATCTCAGCCCTCTATTGTTGAAAATTTTTATATTTCAAGTCAGCAATAGCTAGTTGGCAAAATAAAAGATTGAGCATTAAGCCTTCAGCATCTTGGCAGGTTGGCCTTGATATATGAATTTGTTGTGGGTTGCTAGTTTCTGAACAAATCTGTTGATGTTATTGGTTTATGTTACCTGGATTGTATATGTGTTTGAATTGGATATGATGGATGTGTAAAATTTAAACCTGTGATGTATTTTGGGATTTGGATTGAAAGTGGAAAGTAACTTTTATTGTAGATGGATTATAAGTAGGATAGTTATAATAGGATTATAAATTTTGTCTAGATGGTGATGTTGACTTGTGAGCAGGGTTAAATCAGTTTGTGATGATGCCTTGTAAATTGTATGAATTATAACAGATCAAGTATTTTATGCATGTAACTTATGATAATTGGATAGGGTTCATTTGGGCTTTTGGTACCTAGCATAAAGACTAGCAGAAGATCCATAAGTGAACATGCAGTTGGAAAGAGGACCCAACAGAAGATCCACTTCCATCCATTGCTATTAGGTTTTGTTACGCACATCTAACTCATCTAAGCATCTAGTTAGTTCATGCTGGTTCAGGAAAAAAAGTAAAATGAATGGGCGTGGTAAATTTTCTATGCTTTGGCTAGAGAAGCCAATCAAAAAATTAGTTTTGGTCAGATTTTCATCAGAGAATCAGCAGATTCTTGCATCCTTTAGGGTCGGTTTTCACCGGATCCACTATTGGGTGTGTGCTTTAAAATTTTGTTCTTCAAATTGAGTTTAGGTTGAATTTTAACTTTGAAATTTGTAGACCCTAGACATTGAGATGCAATAATAAATATTAGATAAAATATTAGTAGCTTCATAAAAATATTCTAAAAATTACATAATAATATTATATTTTAATAAATAATTAATATTATTTCATTAGAGAAGTAAGCATGGTAAAAACTAGTAATAATGTCTTTATATTCAAACATAATTATAATATTAAATATGTAGAATTCTATATATGTTTTATATATAATAAAAATTGTTTAGATTTTATACTAGGGGCAATATTTAAATTTTTAAAACCTTATTTTCTAGCTCCTGAAGATTGTATATATTTAATAACATCTCTAATTTTACTTACATATATTTAATAATTTTTAAATCATCTTAGATAACTAAATTTATATTGTAGCATGTACTTCTTATGTGAAATAATTTTTTATTTAAGATGAGATGCAAGTGTTGTTTAAGTAACTCGATAGCAATATTATTATTAGTAGTATTATTTAAACTAGTGAAAATATTATAAAAAAATATTACTTATTGATGGAAGCTTTTACTTATGGATGCAAAATCCATCAATATGGTCATATTTATTCTAATAGATGTTGCTAACCGTCATTAAAAATATAACGTATTACTAATGAAATATTAATCATAATAAAGTTTAGAGATGTACTAATAGAAAAAAATCCATAAGCATAATGCTTAGAATATACCAATAGATTTTATGGATATATCAATATGGCTATTTGTCTTGCCGAAGTAGTAAAATGTATCCCTTAGTCTGGGCATCCCATCTCTCAAATATCACAAAGCCACGGCCATTTCGTGCATGCATAAAACACTGAAATGAATTATCAAGGGAATTCGTTCATGCCATCCAGCAAATTAAATTAATGCCCATGGTAGCGCCTACAGCAATCAATACCGTAGAACATATGCCAAGTTAAGGTACCAACCATAAATAACGGAATAAGCATGGGCGACACTCTGATTCACATTACTAAGTTATCGTTCACCCAATTACATGAGCACACGTAGTGTTTGGAATTTCGTATCTGGGTACATGATACCTTGACCATCCCTAGTGTAGCAGTAATTGGCCGTGCTAAAAAGGGCATTCAACACTTCCAAGTATATTGGACAAGCAAAGGCCGGGTCATGAAGCTATTAATTACTCTGAAATGCAACTGAAAAAAATACAAGGCGGACTCACTCAAGTGTCATGCGGGAGGTTGAAAAGTCTTGGTCATCTTCATACATCACGACTAGTTGATGAGCTATTAACGGGAGAACCAGTAGATGTGGTACTCCTTATCTGGGGACTTTGATTTGATGACGAGTCTAAGATGAAATTTGTGCTCTCCGGGCTTGCTGCAATAATCTGAAGATATACTGGAATAGGAGGCATGTTGACTTCCAGAAAACCCTCGAGAATTTGAACAACCTCTCCCATCGTCGGCCTAGAACGTTTCATTATCCTGAATGCACCAGCAAGCAACTTTAGAAACCCTTTCGAGCTCTTCAATATTAACAACATCCTCCAATCTATGATCCAACAAGCCTCGGACATCCCCTTGGACAAGCTTGTTGGCAGCTAATATAGGAAAAAACTCAGCTTTCCCTTCCTCTGAGTTTCTCTTGCCAGAAATAATTTCGAAAAGCATCATCCCGTAGCTGTACACATCAACTTTTGCAGTGATAGCTTCCCCAGTTAGCCATTCAGGAGCAAGGTAGCCTCTTGTTCCTCTCATGGTAGTCAACACTCGGCTGAAGTCCTGGCCTACAAGCTTTGCCAGACCGAAGTCTGCCACTTTTGGAACGAACGATGCATCCAACAGTATGTTCTCAGGCTTTACATCGCAATGTATGATGCAGTCCCTGCACTTCTCGTGGAGATAAGCTAATCCTTTGGCAATTCCGAAAGCAATTCGGTACCTGGTGTTCCAGTCCAAGACCATGGAATTGCTCTGGAACAGCAGAGCATCCAGAGAACCCTTTGGCATGAACTCATAAACCAGCAACCTTCTAGCACCCTCAGAGCAAAACCCAAGAAGACGAACCAGGTTGACATGGTTAATAGCTCCAATTGTGCCCACCTCGGTCCGGAACTGCTTCTCTCCCTGTTGCAGGCCTTCGAGCTTCTTGACAGCAATGGCGGTTGAATCAGGCAAGAATCCTTTAAAGACCGAACCGAAACCTCCTCCTCCCAGTTTCTCCGAGAAGTTCTTCGTGAAATAATGCAAGTCACTGTATCTGAATGGCGCCAGAACGCTCCCTACTGCCCTCGCAGCACGAATCATCCGCCTCTTCCGGCGCCTCCAAATCAGCAACCAGGCGACTGCGACGCAAACTACAAAGCCCGCAACCGCACCGACGGCAGCCCCGGTCGCCGTTCCCTTCTTGCTGGTGGAATCCGGCAGCTCCGAAGCAGCTAGGCGAAGGTAGAGGGTTCCTCCATTCGATCCATTGAATTGGTCCTGTAGATTAATCAAATCCCCAAACCACACAGAGCATCCACTACCAAATGAGTAAGCAGTGCAGGAGCAATTGTTCAAACAAGCCGATGCACAATCTTCAGAACTTCCGACATCTAACTTCTGACCATTTACTGGCAACCTCATGCTATCCATCTGATAAAACTTATCGGTTTTCACATTCGCTGGCAACCTCACGCAACCCCTGTTTGATCGTGCAAATCCCATTCGGTCTGGTTCCTCGGCACAAAACCCTGCACGCAGTTGCAGTATGTCAACATTTTGTCGTTGCAGCTCCCGAACGGCCCGCAGAGAGAATAAACATCGCACTGCGCTCTTGGCTGGGACCAGAGCTGTATCCACTCCTTGGATCCTTTCATCCATCGGAACATCTTGATGTGCCCCGAGATGTCCATTACGAACCCTGATATGACGGCATCATTCTTCACCGAATATGTGATATAGCTCTCCTCGTCGTTGTCAATGTAATTGAACTCAGTGTCAAGAGTATGCCGTCATCTCCGGCATGCCACTAAAGATATGCCCGTTCCACGTCCCACTGGACCAGTACGGGTAAGACTGATTCCATTGAATAAAGCACTGGCTGGTTCCATTGGGGTCTAGCTCAAAGGAAAGATCCCTGGAGCTGGGTCAGCTGAGCTTCTCCAGGCGATGAGGCGCTGCTTATTTTTAGTGACCTTGCTCAGACCAAGCTTGCCGCCGGGGAGCCAAGTGTTGGTGGGGTGGTCAATGCTCTGCCACAAGACCTTGGAAGAGTTGGAGCCATCTCTTAGCGCAAGGTTTCCGGTGTCTTCAAGAATAGCCACAGTGGAGTTGGAGGAGAAGTTGGCGTTGGTTGACCAGATTTGGGCTTTGGACTTGTTGAGGAGTATCAAATTTCCGTCGTATGAGAGCTTGAGCTCAGATGTGGTGTGGTCTGAGACAGGGGTTTCTCTGTTGGCTACCCAGACCGCGGTTTGCTTTGAGACTTTTTTGAACCAGATGGCTATATAGTAGTGTTTGGAAGAATTATCAGGCCGGTAGAAGCCCAGCACAAAGTTGCCCCCTTTGGAGGTTAGCTGCTGGTCCCCCGAGATGGAGGAGTTGGCAGAGATGGTGTCAACTGAGAAGGAGATAGGGGTTTGGAGAGCTAAGTAAAAGAGGAACAGGAGGAGAGAGAAGGAAGGGGGAGGAAAGGGAGACGGAGTTTTGGAAAGAGCCATCGCTGCAGAGCCTTCAGACAGAGGACGGGCATAAGTAAAGGTGGGGAAGGACCGGGAATACTCGGAAAAAATGGCTTTTCTTTCATTTGACAAAGTCTTCGCTGCTTTCATGACTCAATTGGCTTTTGACCGTGCCAAATTACTTTAGTGTCCTTGTCTTGAAAGTTTTTATTTTATTTTATTTTATTTTATTTTTTGGGGGATCTGGAAAGACCACTTGATTAAATTGGAGGGGTAGTGTTAGGAGGTTAAGATTTATCTCTAAGGTGCTGAATTATTTCTTAAATAAAATATTAAAAAAAAGTTCACAAAGTGAACTGGTGCAGGAGTTCAAGTCTAATACTCCATGAGAGTTGGATTTTTAGGATTTTAATAATTATATATCAAATTAAGATTTATATAATAATTTCAAACCCATTATGTACTATCAGAACTAGAATTTTATTTTCATTGGACTCAAACTTTATCATTGCTTTAAAAGTAGCAAATTATTTTCTACACATCTACAATGGTTTTCAATGCAAATCAAGTAGATCTCCTAATTGTCTATGCATTTAGCATGAATAATATTTTTTTTCTAATTCTTCTACTTTTGATGCAATCAATCATATTTTATATTTTACTTTTTTATATATTTTATTATGTTGAAAGCAAACATGAAAAGCATAAGAATGAAAGACTTAATTAGAAAGTCCCAACAAGTAAAGTTCGGTAGAATAAACTTGCAACTCAATTAACAAAATAAGTATTAAAATCAAACCTATATATATATTTACAGTAGCTATTTTATTTTAGGATTGAACCTGAAATCCTTGCCATTTAGAGATGGATAGCGATTTCCATTCCTAGGGGCTGCAAATTATTTTGTTCCAAAAATAAATAAATATTACTTTCTCATGTACTATAAATTTTTTATTCTCTCGAGACTGGAAAGATCCTCGATGAGCCAACAGTGCCCATGATATTTTGTAAGAAAAAGCTCTTCTTAATTAAAACTATTTATTGTAAGAATATCAACGTGCAAGAAAACTCTTGGTTGCAGAAATCAATGGCCATGCTAATGCTTTCTAGCTTTCTAAATAATTTAAGTTAATCAAGTATAATAAGGTGAGTGGACTGGCTGAGTTTTTATTCTTACGTGATATATAGGAGTAGAATACAAAGGCTAAGTTATAAGCTACAAATTACTTTTAATCATAATAAGTTATTGACTACTCTTAAGATACAAAAAAAAAAAAAAAATGTTCTGAATTATATTTCGATCAAGTCAAATTTTTGCAAATACTATCTTTTTTTATATTTATAATGTGTCAATCATAATTGCAGTTGGCATAGCTAAGACTTTCAGCAACTTCTTATTCAGTTTTAAAAATTATCAAAATCTTTCATTAATTTATACTAACTTTTCATCGGCTTTACAATTATAATAACTATACTTTGGTTTTCAATCCTTTTTCTGCCCCTTTTTTTTTTAAGCTTGTTGACAGAAGGTTAGTAGTCTAGTTTTATCAATCTAAGAACATCTGTTATTAGGTCTAATAGCCAATTTATTTTAATTTATTCCTCAAAAATTAAAATACGATGCCAATAATAATATAATTTTTTTAAAGTAGATATAATAAATAACTATTATAGTTTAATTTGACAAATCATAAATTTTAACATATAACAAGTAGACATTCTTTAAATAATTCCTTTTGTGAAAAATACAATATTTAATATAATATATTGATGAAATATTTAATATATTAATACATGATGACATTATAGTTGTTTTTAATACTATTTAACTTATTTTATCTATTAATGTTGCATTATAGACTCCGATAAAAAAATTAGTGGCATAAGGCTGAAAATATGGTATCTAACGCTACCAATGATGTCAGGAGACTACTAATTACAAGGACATTTTAGTAACTCCGCTATCCGATGAAAGAAAGAGCGTTGGACGAAGAAACAACATTTGAAATGAAAAGTACACGGTGCCAATGAAGACCACGAGCTAACATTCTCTCTTACCAAACAGTGAAGACCATGACTAACATTCTCTGTTACCAAATAGGGGAGACCATGACCTCAAATTTCTCCCTCACCAGAAAGCAAAGAGAAAAATGTTTACTCACTGAAGACTAATATGTAAAGCATGCATTAGACATATGAATTAATAGTACAAATTGCCATGGCTCAATAAATCATCATACGCACCATGATATGAAGGCACTGTTAATTTGCACGCTTAATACATCCTTAATGCATCGATCTTTTGTACATAAAGTCTTTTTCAAATCGAAGACCATAGCCTCGTATATTAAAAGGTTTATGAATAAATATAAAATATCACTCCAAAGTTCAAAGACTAAAAAACATAAACCTAAAATGAAAGCTACTTTAGTGACGATCAAGGGTGACTTTATGACGATCGTTTTCTGGCTGCGAAGAAGAATTGCTTTTGATGCTCCATTATTTTGATTATTAGGGATTTTGATCCATCCTGCAGGAGGTTGACTGCTTTCAGATCCATCATATTTATAGAAAAATCAATTCAATGACGAATTGGGTGGCTACTTCAGTAGTCCAACATATTTATTCATGATTTTAAAAGTCGGATAACTTATGTCTCTCTCTTTTACAATAAATTTTGTATTAATCTGAGCTAATTTGTACGAAACTTTTTATGACGGACCGCTTGTAAAAAAAAAAAAATTTACCGCTGCACGACGAACTCCAGCATTCGTGGCCCGCTCTTGGTTCTCCCGGTTCATTTTTTTTCAAAGGCTGTTTGGTATTTGGTCCAATTGCCGGTGTCACCGCGTCTTAAATGCCGCACCGGAGAAAATTGGACGACCTCCTTGCTGGCATGATGGCGGCGTGAGATCCGCCATTCGGAAGCGTTCTCCGCGGTGATGACCGTGGATGCCGATCGGACAGCGCTAGCATTTCCGTGTGGGTCCGGGGCGACGTCCAGTGAGACGTTTGCCGCACGTCACGAAGATGGAGTCACCCTCGGGACAAGGCGACGAATTAAGGCAGTACAATAGTTCTGAAATTATTTAAAAATCTTGATTATCTAATAAAGTATTCAATTATTCCCTTTTTTTTTCACAATTTTCAAAACCCCAAATCGCTTCTTCTAATTGATGCCGCGAGCACCTACTAGGGAAACCCCTTTCAGGCTTGGTCTTTGGGACCGAGGCGGTCATCCCAGTGAAAATAGGAGCTCCTAGTTCCCGGACGGAATTATACTGCGAAGAAAGCAACTCAAACCAGCTGAGGGCTGATCTGGATTGGTGGAAGAATTGCGAGATCAAGCACAGCTTGGCATGGCAGCGTTTCGTCAGCGAGTGGCCAAGCACTATAACTCTCGGGTGCGACCCAAGACATTCCGTCCGGGAGACCTCATTCTGCAAAGAGCTGAAGTATCAAAGCCGACAGAGGGGGGCAAGCTGGCACCAAAATGGGAAGGACCATACCGTGTCAAGGAGATACTTCACCATGGGGCGTACAAAGTCGAAGAGCTAGATGGAAAACTGCTCCCTCGCACTTGGAACGCCGACAACTTACGCCGGTACTATCAATAGAACTCTATTGTCATTAATTTGAATTGGTTTGATACATGAATGATCAACATGGTCTTGTTTTCGAATGAGTATGTTTAACACCAAAGACCGGCGCCTAGCGCCGGCACCAAAGACCAGCGCCCAGCGTCGGCAATAAAGACCAACCGCGTTGGCAACAAAGACCAACTCCGCGTTGGCAACAAAGACCGGCGTCCAGCGTCGCACACTAAAGACCGGCGCCCAGCGTCGGCACCAAAGACAACTCCGCATTGGCAACAAAGACCAACTCCGCGTTGGCACCAAAGACCGGCGCCCAGCGTCGGCAACAAGACCAACTCCGCGTTGGCACCAAAGACCAACTCCGCGTTGGCAACAAAGACCGGTGTCCAGCATCGGCACACTAAAGACCGGCGCCAGCGTCGGCACTAAAGACCGGCGCCCAGCGTCGGCACCAAAGACCACTCCGCGTTAGCAACAAAGACCAACTCCGCGTTGGCACCAAAGATCGGCGCTCAGCGTCGGCAACAAGACCAACTCCGCGTTGGCACCAAAGACCAACTCTGCGTTGGCACCAAGACCAGCGCCCAGCGTCGGCAACAAAGACCAACTCCGCGTTGGCACCAAAGACCAATTCTGCGTTGGCAACAAAGACCGACGCCCAGCGTCAGCACCAAAGACCGGCGCCCAGCGTCGGCAACAAAGACCAACTCCGCGTTGGCACCAAAGACCGGCGCCCAGCGCCGGCACCAAAGACCGGCGTCCAGCGTCGGCACCAAGTGTTGGCCTTGTGTTTGCATTGGGGACAATGTTGCGGTTCATGGTCCCATTTCGCGTAACCTACTTGACATAGCCATATTGGTTGGTGATTCACGACAGCTTACACAACTAAAGCAAATTATAACCAAAGGCGTGAAATAGGGATTAAAACATTCATTGATTGCTAAAAAGTTACAAAATTGCCGAACTGAGTCGGACTTAGAGCGGTACAAAAAGAGAAACTAAAGCTATTAATGGTCATCCGAAGCCGGGACATCATCCTCAGGACGTCATCAGGCTTCAGTCCCTCAATATCCTTTAGGTCGTAGAGCTCCTGGATTTTATCTTTGCAGTCTTGAAGCCGGCGTCATAAGCAAGCGCCGCTGACTCGGCCACCTCCTTGTCGAAGGCTTTGGACCTTTTAAAATCTTCTACGGCCTCAGCAACCCTTTTTCAGCCTCGATAGCTTTTTTCTCAGACTCAATGGCCCCCCTCTGGGCCTCTGTCACTGCCGCCTCCAGATCTGCAATTTTGGTTATGTACTGGCGGGTGGCTTCTTTGGCTGCATTTGTCTCAGCGGAGGCAGAACTTAATTGGGTCTTCAAAGCACACACCCCATTCTGCCACCTTCAGCTTCTCTTCGGCTGCCCTTTGGTTCTCCTCGGCCGCTTTCTGTTTTTCCTCGGCCACCTGAGCATTATCTAGCTCATTGGCTGCGCGACGCTGAGCAACCTCTAGCGCATACTCAGGCTTTTTGGCTCGTAGCCGGGTGACATCGATTTCACCCTTCAAGGTGGCCCGAGTGTCCTCCAGAGCCATTGCCGACTTCTTCGCCTTGACTTGGAGGAACAAATCTCCTCCCGTGCTTGTTCGATAGCGGTATCGCTCAAGGTCCAGAGGTTCTTCAGGGCGACTAGAGAATTCAATGCCTGGAGGAAATGTCAAGATGAGAAAAAAAAAAAAAGAAAGGGAGGAAGGAAAGAAATGATAATGGAGCAGAAGCTCACCCAGAGATGCGCCACCGATGCTTCACGGAAGAAGGTGACTCTCCCCTGACCCGGAGAAATTCTGCACCCTCAACCACCGTG
>UESW01002163.1:242088-271018 GCA_900491605.1 Calamus simplicifolius
GAATAGAGAAATACTAGCCTCAATGCCTTGCAAGTGGCAGAGTACCAAAAAACCAATAATAGTTCGGATGGAGTTGGGAACTAACTGGGAAGGAGTCAAGGAGTACCGGTCTAGAAGATTAAGAATAAAAGGGTGGATCGGCAACCGGAGCCCGGCCTTAAAAAAGGCTCGTACAAAGCAACCCTTCCGGAACGGGAAGAGGTTACCCTGTCATTGGGGGTAGGGAAGAATGATGAAGGTCTGAAGGGAAGCTATACCTGGCCTTTAAGTTTACTATGTCTTGAGCAGACATAGAGGACGCAGTCCCTTCGGGGACTCCTTGGCAGCCCTAGAAGGACCGGCAGCCATTGACTGGCTCCGGACGGAAGTCCGCCCGCCAGCCGGACGAGTCCCGGTTAGGGGACGATTGACTGGTCGTTGCTCCGGTGAATGGTTAGAAGAAGGGGTGGACCATTGGCTTGACAAGGAATCGGAAGTCTGAGAAGGATGGTGGGAACCCCCCCAGGAACCAGAGATGGAGCAAGAAGGTGAGGAAGCCATGGGAACTAACCTGAAAAACTCGAGCCAAAAACAGAGCACGGGGAGAGAATGAACGAGAGACAAAGGAACGCTGGCGGACTCAAAAGGAGGGGAATGGCGGAAGAAGTGGGAAGATAGGAAGATAAGGGCTATTTGTCCTCATGATGCCATCTTGAAATACCCCACAATCTCCGATCTGACCACGCATCCATCTTCAGTTGGGAGGCATTTCGACGGCCTGCCAATGCGATAAGCTCGAAAAGACCACCGATAAAAAGGGCAGGCATTAACCTTATCGCAATGATACCTCTCACCTTTCGTAACACTGCCCGAGGGAAATCCTTCCTGATCCCAACAAAAGCGAAATTATGATGCGAAAACCGGCCGCCTAGAGGATATTAACACCCCTTTCACGGGTAAGTAAACGCTCACCCATCTCAGGGGCGGGGGGGGCATCTGATACGGATGGCCGTTTTTCCCTGGGTAGTATTATCTTTTGCACAGTTTTCGAAAGCAATGATGTGACCATAAAACCCAAGGCCTCCTGCACCACCCCCAGTGCCGGCCTTCCAGTGCCGGCCTCCAGCGTCGGCCCCCAGCGTCGGCATCAAAGACCAACTACGCTTGGCACCAGAGATAGGCTTCCAGCGTCGGCGTCCAGCGTCGGCCACCAGCGTCGGCGTCCAGCGTCGGCCACTAGCATCGGCGTCCAGCATCGGCCACCAGCATCGGCCTTCAGCGTCATCCAGCACTTAGACTAGCTCCGGCCTCCAGCACTGGCATCCAGCGTCGGCCCCAATGTTGACCTTCAGTATCTCCCACATACAATGACTAGTCTTAGGCAACCAACCCCGTGATCTAAGGTCTACCGCCGAACTCCTCGCCCACCAAAATCACGGGCAAGTATTAGCCTGATCGGCAGTTGCCGCTATAAGCGGCCCTTATCCAGCAACAGTCCAACAACTTGCCATTCGATGAAACATCACAACGGGACAGATTCGACGGTTCCAACAGCACGAGGTAAACGGGATCCTCGATAGGTACAAAAAGAGGACCCGAGCTCCATGCAAGGGGACTCTCTCTCTCTCTCTCGGACTTCCTCTTAAACAATTCTAAGAAAATCATATCCCTGTGGATGACTCACTAACTTGGGCGTCGAGGGTCCCCGCCGGAACCACCGGCCCAGGACTTTTTGTAGGCTCCAGAAGGAAGACGGCGGCCTCTCTGCACGCAGCGATTTAGCCTACCCAACGTTCATCATATGTGATTTGGCAGCAACAGCTTCGATCGATTGCAACCGTCGGATCATCGCCGATCGGATGGATCACAACGGTCCGATCGATCATCGTCGATCGGGATCATGGCTTGGATCGATTGCAATTGTCGAATTGTCCTATCAGATAGATCGCAATGGTCCCAATTGATCGAACATCGCCGATCAGGATCAAGGCTCGGATCGATCGCAACCATCGGTCATCTTCGATCAATTGGATCGCAACGGTCCGATCGATCATCGCCGATTAGGATCATGGCTCGGATTGATCCCAATAGTCGGATCGTCTCCGATCGGTTGCATCGCAACGGTTTGATCGATTATCGCCGATCGAGATTATGGCTTAGATCGATCTCAACCATCAGATCATCATCGATCGGATGGATCGCAATGATCCGATGATCATCGCCAATCAGGATCATGGCTCGGATCGATCTCAACCATCGAATCGTCTCCGATTGGATGCATTGCAATGGTCGGATCGATCATCGCCGATCGGATCCTTTCTTGGATCGATCGCAACCATTGGACCATCGTCGATCGGAAAGGATCACAACGGTCCGATCGATCATCACCGATCCAGATCATGGCTTGGATCGATCGCAACCATCGGATCATCTCCAATGGATACATCGCAACTGTCCGATCGATCATCGCTGTCAGGATCATGGCTCAGATCAATCGTAACCATTGGATCATCTCTGATCGAATGGATCGCAATGGTCCGATCGATCATCGCCGATCAAGATCATGGTTTGGATCGATCTTAACCATTGGATCGTCTCGTCGGATGCATCGCAACGGTCTGATCGATCATCGCCGATCGGAATCATGGCTTGGATCGATCGCAACCATTGGATCATCACCGATCAGATGGATCATAATGGTCCGATCAATCATTCCGATCAGGATCATGGCATGAATCGATTGCAACCGTTGGATCTTCTCCGATCGGATGGATCGCAACAATCCGATCGATCATCGCTGATTAGGATCATGGCTTGGATCGATCGCAACCGTTAGATCCTCTCCAATCGGATGGATCACAACGTTCCGATCGATCATTGCCGATCAGGATCATGGCTCGGATCGATGCAACCGTCCGATCATCTTCGATTGGATGCATTGCAATGGTCCGATCAATCATCGCGATCGGATCATGGCTTGGACCGATCGCAACCGTCGGATCGTTGCCGATCGGATGGATCGCAACGGTCCGATCGATCATCGCCGATCCAGATCATGGCTCCGATAGATCAGAACCATCGTATCATCTCCAATCGGATGGATCGCAATGGTTCGATCGATCATCGTCGATCACGATCATGGCTCGGATCGATTGCAACCATCGGATAGTCTCCGATCGGATGCATCGTAACAGTCCGATCGATCATCGCCGATCGGGATCATGGCTTGGATCAGTCACACCATTGGATCGTCACCGACCGGATGGATCGCAATGGTCCGATCGATCATCGCCGATGGGATCATGGCTTGGATCAATCGCAACCATCGGATCATCGCCGATCGGATGGATCGCAATAGTCGATCGATCATCGCCGATCATGATCATGGCTTGGATCGATCACAACCGTTGGATTGTCTCCGATCGGATGCATCGCAATGGTCCGATCGATCATCGCCGATCGGGATCATGGCTTGGATCGACCGTAACCATTGGATCGTCGTCGATGGGATTGATCGCAATGGTCCAATCGATCATCGTCGATCATGATCATTGCTTGGATCGATCGCAATCGTCAGATCCCTTCGATCGGAAGTATCGCAATGTCCGATCGATCATCGCCGATCCAAATCATGGCTCGGATTGATCACATCCGTCGGATCATCTTCGATCGATGCATCGCAACGGTCCGATCAATTATCGCTGATCAGGATCATGGCTCGGATCGATTATAACCATGGGATGTCTCTGATCGGATGGATCGCAACGGTCCGATCGATCATCGCTGATCCGGATCATGGCTCCGATCGATCGCAACCATCGGATCGTCTCCGATCGGATGGATCGCAAAGGTCCGATCGATCATCGCCGATCTGGATCATGGCTCGGATCGCTCACAACGGATCATCATCGGATGCATCGCAACGGTTCGATCGATCATCGCCGATCCGAATCATGGCTTGGATCGATTGCAACCATCAGATCATCTTCAATCGGATGCATCGCAATGGTCCGATCGATTATCATCGATCGGGATCATGGCTTCGATCGATCGCAACCGGATCATCGCCGATCGTATGGATCGCAACGGTCCGATCGACCATCGCCTATCGGGATCACTGCTTGGATCGATTGCAACCGTCAGATTGTCATCTATCGGATGGATCGCAACGGTCCAATCAATC
Organism: Calamus simplicifolius; assembly: GCA_900491605.1. NCBI lineage: Eukaryota > Viridiplantae > Streptophyta > Magnoliopsida > Arecales > Arecaceae > Calamus > Calamus simplicifolius. Next base: position 246,251 of record UESW01002163.1, read on the forward strand.
GATCATCGCCGATCAAGATCATAGCTCGGATCAATCGCAACCTTTGGATCATCTTCGATCGGATGGATCACAACGGTCCTATCGATCATCGCTGATCAGGATCATGGCTCGTATCGATCGCAACCATTGGATCATCTCTGATCGGATGGATCGCAATGGTCCGATCGATCATCGCCGATCAGGATCATAGCTCGGATCGATCCCAACTGTCGATTCATCTCTGATCGGATGCATCGCAATGATCGGATCGATCATCGCCGATCGAGTAATGGCTTGGATCAATCGCAAACGTCGGATAGTTGCCGATCGGATGGATCGCAATGGTCCGATCGATCATTGCCGATCTGGATCATGCCTTCGATCGATCGCAACATCTGATCATCTTTGATCGGATGGATCACAACGGTCTGATCGATCATCGTCGATCAGGATCATGGCTCGGATCGATCGCAACCGTCGGATAGTCTCCGATCGAAAGCATCGCAATAGTCCGATCGATCATCGCCGATCGGGATCATGGCTAGAACGATCGCAACCATCAAATCGTCTCCGATCCGATGGATCGCAATGGTTCGATCGATCATCGCCGATCAGGATCATGGCTCGATCGATCGCAACCGTCAGATCGTCTCCGATCGAAAGCATCACAATGGTCCGATCGATCATCACCGATCAGGATCATGGCTCGAAAAGATCGCAACCATCGGATCGTCTCTGATCGGATGCATCGCAACGGTCCGATCGATCATCGCCGATCGAGATCATGGCTTGGATCGATCACAACCGTCGGATCATTGTCGATCGGACGGATCGCAATGGTTCGATCGATCATCGCCAATCCAGATCATGGCTCCGATAGATCACAACCGACGTATCGTCTCTGATCGGATAGATCACAATGGTTTGATTGATCATCGTCGATCACGATAATGGCTCAGATCGATTGCAACCATCGGATAGTCTTCGATCGGATGCATCGCAACGGTCTGATTAATCATCGCAGATCAGGATCATGGCTTGGATCGATTGCAACCAGTTGGATCGTCACTGATTGGATGGATCGCAATGGTCCGATCGATCATCGCTGATCGAGATCACGGCTTGGATTGATCGCAACCATTGGATCATCACCAATCAGATAGATCGCAATGGTCCGATCGATCATCGCCGATGAAGATCATGGCTCGGATCGATCACAACCATTGGATCATCTCCGATTGGATGCATCGAAATGGTCCAATCGATCATCGCATATCGGGATCATGGCTTGGATCGACCGCAACCGTTGGATCATTGCCGATGGGATGGATTGCAACGATCCGATTGATCATCGTCGATCATGATCATTGCTTGGATCAATCGCAATCGTCGGATCCATGTCGATCGGAAGTATCGCAACGGTTCGATCGATCATCGCCAATTCAGATCATGGCTCGGATCGATCGTAACCGTCGGATCATCTTCAATCAGATGCATCGCAATGGTCCTATCGATCATCACCGATCAGGATCATGGCTCGTATCGATCGCAATCAACGGATCATCTCCGATCGGATGGATCACAACGGTCCGATCGATCATCGCCGATCCGGATCATGGCTCCGATTGATCGCAACCGTCGGATCATCTCCGATCGAATGGATCGCAACGGTTCGATCGATGATCATCGATCACAATCATGGCTCGGATCGATCGCAACCGTCGGATAGTCTCCGATCGGATGCATCACAATGGTCTAATCGATCATCGCCGATCGGGATCATGACTCGGATCGATCGCAACTGTCGAATTTTCTCCGATAGGATGGATCGCAACGGTCCGATCGATCATCGCCAATCTGGATCATGGCTTGGATCGATCATAATCGTCAGATAGTCTTCGATCATATGCATCACAATGGTCCGATCGATCATCGCTGATCGGGATCATGGCATGGATCGATCGCAACCGTCGGATCGTTGCCGATCGGATGGATCGCAACGGTCCGATCGATTAACGCCAATCCGGATCATGGCTCCGATCGATTGCAACTGTCGGATCGTCTCCAATCGGATGGATCGCAATGGTCCGATCTATCATCATCGATCTAGATCATGGCTCCGATTGATCGTAACTGTGGATCGTCTTCGATTGGATGCATCGTAACGGTCCGATCGATCATCGTCGATCGGATCATAGCTTGGATCATCACAACCATCAATTGTTGCTGATCGGATGGATCGCAATGGTCCAATCGATCATCGCCGATCAGGATTATGGCTTGAATCGATCGCAACCATCAAATCATCGCCGATCGGAGGGATCGCAATGGTCTGATTGATCATCGCCGATTCGGATCATGGCTCGGATCGATCGTAACCATCGGATCGTCTTCAATCGGATGCATCCAACGGTCTGATCTATTATCGCCGATCAGAATCTTGGCTTCCATCGATCGCAATCGTCGGATCATCGCCGATCGGATGGATCGCAACGGTTCGATCGATCATCGCCTATCGGGATCACTGCTTCAATCGATCGCACCATCGGATCATCGCCTATCAGATGGATCGCAACGGTCCAATCGATCGATCATTGCCGATCAGGATCATAGCTCGGATCGTTCGCAACCTTTGGATCGTCTTCGATCGGATGGATCGCCACGATCCTATCGATCATCGCCGATCAGGATCATAGCTTGGATCGATCGCAACCGTCGGATCATCGCCGATCGGATGGATCACAATGGTCTGATCGATCATCATCGATCGGGATCTTGGCTTGGATCGATCGCAACCTTCGGATCATCGTCTATCGGATGGATCGCAACAGTCTGATCGATCGATCATCACCGATCACGATCATGGCTCGGATCGATCGCAGCCATCGGATCGTCTCTGATCGGATAGATCGCAACGGTCCGATCGATCATCATCGATTAGGATCATGGCTTGGATCCATCGCAACCAATGGATCATCTTCGATCGGATGGATTGCAACGGTCCGATCGAACATCGCCAATCAGTATCATGGCTTGGATCGTTCGTAACCATGAGATCGTCTCCGATCGAATGCATCGCAACGGTCTAATCAATCATCGCCATCAGGATCATGGCTCGGATCGATCGCAACTGTCGAATCCTCTCCGATCGGATGGATCGCAATGGTCCGATCGATCATCGCCGATCTGGATCATGGCTTGGATCGATCGTAACCATCGGATAGTCTCCGATCATATGCATCGCAACGGTCCAATCGATCATCGCTGATCGGGATCATGGCTTGGATCGATTACAACCGTCGAATCGATGCCGATCGGGATCATAGCTTGGATCGATCGCAACCGTTGGATCATCGCCGATCAGAAAGATCGCAGCGGTCCGATCGATCATCGCGATCCAGATCATGGCTTGGATCGATCGCAACCGTCGGATCTTCGCCGATCGATGGATCGCAACGGTCCGATCGATCATCGCTGTTCCGAATCATGGCTCAGATCGATCGCAACCATCGGATCATCTCTGATTGGATGCATCGAAACGGTCCGATCGATCATCGTCGATTGGTATTATGGCTTGGATCGATTCCAACCGTCAAATCATTGCCGATCGGATGGATCGCAACAGTCCGATCGATCATCGCCAATCCGGATCATGGCTCCGATCGATCACAACCATTGGATCATCGCCGATCGGATGGATTGCAATGGTCCGATCAATCATCGCCGATCAAGACCATGGCTCAGATCGATCGCAACCGTCGGATCGTCTCCGATCGGATGCATCGCAATGGTCCGATTGATCATCGCTGATCGAGTTTATGGCTTGGATCGATCACAACCATTAGATCGTTGCCGATCGGATGGATCACAACGGTCCGATCGATCATCGCCGATCGGGATCATGGCTCGAATCGATCGCAATCATCAAATAATCGCTGATCGAAAGGATCACAACGGTTCGATCGATCATCGCTGATCCGGATCTTGGATAGGATCGATCGTAACTGTCGGATTGTCTCCAATCGGATGCATCGCAACAGTCCGATCTATTATCACCAATCGGGATCATGGCTTCGATCGATCGCAACCATCAAAACATCGCCGATCGGATTGATCACAACGGTCCGATCGATCATCGCCTATCGGGATCACTGCTTGGATCGATCGCAACCGTCGAATCGTCGCCTATCGGATGGATCGCAATGGTCTGATCGATCGATCATCGCCGATCAGGATCATAGATCGGATCGATCGCAACCTTCGGATCATCTTCAATCGGATGGATCGCAATGGTCCTATCGATCATCACCGATCAGGATCATAGCTCGGATTGATCGCAACCATCGGATCATCTCCGATCGGAGGATCGTAACGGTTCGATCGATCATCACCGATTAGGATCATAGCTCGGATCGATCCCAACCGTTGGATTGTCTCCAATCAGATGCATCGCAATGGTCCAATCAATCATCACCGATCGGATCATGGCTTGGATCGATCGCAACCGTCGGATCATTGCCGATCGGATGGATCGCAATGATCCGATCGATCATCGCCAATCCGGATCTTGGCTTTGATCGATCGCAACCATCAGATCGTCTTCGATCGAATGGATTGCAATGGTCGGATCGATCATCGTCGATCAGGATCATGGCTCGGATCGATCGCAACCATCGTATCATCTCTAATCGGATGGATCACAATGGTCTGATCGATCATCGCCGATCAGGATCATGGTTCGGATCGATCTCAACCGTTGGATCGTCTCGATCGGATGCATCGCAACGGTCCGATCAATCATTGCCGATCGGGATTATGGCTTGGATCGATCGCAACCATCGGATCATTGCCGATCGATGGATCGCAATGGTTCGATCAATCATCACCGATCTGGATAATGGCTTCGATCAATACAACCGTCAGATCGTCTTCGATCGGATGGATCGCAACGGTCGGATCGATCATCGTTGATCATGATCATGGCTCGGATCGATCGCAACCGTCGGATAGTCTCTGATCGAAGCATCGCAATGGTCCAATCGATCATCGCCGATCGGGATCATGGCTAGAATCGATCGCAATCATCGAATCATCTCCGATCGGTTGGATCGCAATGGTCCGATGATCATTGCCGATTAGGATCATGGCTCGGATCGATCGCAACCGTCGGATCGTCTTCGATCGGATGCATCGCAATGGTCCGATCGATTATCGCAGATCGGGATCATGGCTTAGATCGATCACAATCTTTGGATCGTCGCCTATCGGATGGATCGTAACGGTCTGATCGATCGATCATCGCCGATCACGATCATGGCTTGGATCGATTGCAGCCATCGGATCGTCTTTGATCGATGGATCGCAATGGTCTGATCGATCATCGCCGATCAGGATCATGGCTCGGATCGATTGCAACCGTCGGATCATTGCCGACCATATGGATCGCAATGGTCTGATTGATCATCGTCGATCTGGATCATGGCTCCAATCGATCGCAACCGTCAGATCATCTTCGATCGTATGGATCGCAACGGTCTGATCGATCATCGTCGATCATAATCATAGCTTGGATCGATCGCAACCGTCGAATAGTCTCTGATTGGAAGCATCGCAATGGTCCGATCGATCATCGTGGATCAGGATCATGGCTTGGATCGATCGAAACCGTCAGATCATTGTCGATCGGATGGATCACAACGGTCCGATCGATCATCATCGATCCGGATCCTAGCTCCGATCGATCGCAACCATCGAATTGTTTCAATGGATGGATCGCAACGGTTCGATCAATCATCGCCGATCCGATCATGGCTCCAATCGTTCACAACCATCGGATCATCCCCGATCGGATGGATCGCAATGGTCTGATCGATCATCGTCGATCGGGATCATGGCTTGGATCGATCGCAACCTTCGGATCATCGCCTATCGAAGGATCGCAATGGTCTGATCGATCGATCATCGCCGATCATGANACCGAGATATTCAACTTCAACCACCTCTACTAACTTTCCATAATAATCCTGCATATTTGCTCCAACACTTTCTCGTTTAACACACACGCCCCAGTTCTGCGTGCCTCTTGAAGCTGCTAATCGTTCAATCTGAAATTTGTACCCATTAACAAAATAGCCAGTAGAGGTTTTACGGTCTTCAATGGTCATTGCGATAGACATTTAATGAAAATATTATCGGTTGGGGACCATGGACCGTTTACCTATAAATTAATAAGCTATTCACAACCAATTCGAAAATTAAAGCCATTACTGAAATTGATTGAGTGATACTACTCATAAATTCATAAAACCAGTAAGCGAACTCCGTTTCTAACTTCTGTCCAATTGCAACTTAACTGATGTCGGAATTCATCTGTCGTTGTCTATCACAATACATCCTTATGGGATGATAAGGATTAAAATTGATGTTAGCAATTAAATATTGTGGTATATTGTAATTTAAATTAAGTTTCAATTAAGCATTGAAGTATACACTTACTCAATATATGGATCGACTTCTCTACAGTTCATTAGGATATAATAATGTGCTGCATTATACTCCATATCGCTAAGATTTCTTAACTTCTGCCCCCCAAATGAACGGCCGATACATTTAAAAATTGATATTCTACCGTCATTAGGTTCTCCTTCGTCCACACATGCGTCATCGTTACGACCAAGATTTTAGCTCCTCGTGTGGACGTGACCCTCAAAGTAATGCGAGGCAAAAGCTGAAACTTCTTCGACCAAGTGTGCATTGCATATAGAACCTTCAACCCTTGCCTTATTACGCACATTATTTTTAACTTCTTAAGGTACCTATATGTAAAGTTGAGACAAAAAATTAACCAATTTTCTCGCAATGAAATAATATTTGAAAATATTTTTAATAACAATAAAATATAATAGAATCTAAATTTTTAGTTAATTTTTTTTCATGAGTATTAAAAAAAAATTTTTTGAAGGGGCCGGGGGGTCGGGAAAACCCCCCTAGCTGTTACTTTTTAAAAAAAATTAAGTTGCCCATGTTTTAAAAATATATTTATAATTTTTTATATTTATCATCAAATTATTTGAAAATAATTTTAAAAATAATAAATTGATAGAATCTAATTTTTTAGTTAATTTTTTTTATGAGTGTTATTTTTTTTTTAATTTAAGGGGGCCGGGGTGGGGAAAAGCCCCCTAGCTGTTACCTTTTTATTTATTTTTTTTTGTTTGGCCACCGTGGCCGGAGAAGACGAACGGGAGGGGGGGTCCCCCCTTAACTGTTTTTTTTTTGGTGCCTAGCCACCATGGCCAGGCCACGGCCAGCCACGGCGGCCGAGTGGCCGGAGAGTACGAACGGGAGGGCGGGGGTGGGGAAAACCCCCCATTAATATATTTTTTTCGGTGGCCTGGCCACGGTGGCCAGGCCACCACTGGCCACGGTAGCGACCGTGGCTGGAGAAGACAGCCACGGCCGTGGACGTAGAAGACGAAGGGGGGGGTGGGGAAACCCCCCCCCCAAACTGTCATTTTTTTTTGGTGGCCTGGCCACCGTGGCTAGGCCACGGCCGGCCACGGGCAGTGGTCGTGGCTGGAGAAGATGGCCACGGCCGTGGCCGTGGTCGGAGAAGATGAAGGGGGGTGGGGAAACCCCCCCCCCCCCAACAGTAAATTTTTTTTTTGGTGGCCTAGCCACCGTGGCCAGGCCACGGCACCGGCCGTGGCTGGAGAAGAGGGCCACGGCAGCGGCCGTGGCCGGAGAAGACGGCCACGGCCGATGCCGTGGCCGGACCCTATTTAAAAAAAAGGAGGATGGGCTTACCTCGGTCGCGAAGGGATGCCACCGGAGTGGGGGAAGCTTCCGCCGGGAGATAAGACGGGGGCAGCCGGAGGAGCGGACGGACGGACGGACGGCGGCGGCTAGGGTAGGAAAAGGAAGAAGAAGAGAAGGGAAGCGGCGGGGGGGGGGGGGGCGGCCCGACAAAGCTTTAAATAGTGGTGATTAGCGACGCAAAATATGCATCGCTAATCACTCGCTATTTTTTTATTATTATTATGGATTAGCGACGCAACAATGCGTCGCTAATCCATCGCTACTTTTTCTTTTTTAATTTTTATGCAAACTTAGTGACGCAACTAATTGCATCGCTAATGAGTCGCTAACTTGGCGCCAATGTTCGGCGGGAAAATAATTTTTATTTTTAAGGAAATTACGTCGCAAATGCATCGCAATATTTTTTTAATAGTAATAATTGATAAAAATTATATTTTTTAAAAAATAATTGCGATGCATTTATTGCGTTGCAATATTTTTTAATTTTTTTTATTACATTTAAATTTCTTAAAAACATTGCGACGCAATAAATGCATCGCAATATTAAAAATTATTTTCTCTTGAAAAATAATTTTTATTTTCTAGGAAATTACGTCGCAAATGCATCGCAATATTTTTTAAATATTATAAAAAATTATATTTTTTGAAAATAATTGCGACGCATATATTGCATCACAGGTTTTTTATAAAATTTTTTATTACATTTATATTTCTTAAAAACATTGCGACGCAACAAGTGCGTCGCAATATTAAAAATTATTTTCTCTAGGAAAATTATTTTTATTTTCTAGAAAATTACGTCGCAAATGCATTGCAATATTTTTAATAAATTTATAACTGATAAAATTATATTTTCTGAAAATAATTGCGATGCATATTTTTTTAAATTTTTTTTATATTTATTTTTCTTAAAAATATTGCGACGCAATGAATGCATCGCAATATTAAAATTTATTTTCTCTGAGAAAATTATTTAAACATTCTAGGAAATTGCATCGAAATATTTTTTAAATATTTTTAACTAATAAATTTAAATTTTTTAAAAAATTGCATCGCAAATGCATCGCAATATTTTTTAAATATTTGTAACTAATAAAATTTATATTTTTCTAAAAATAATTGCGATGGAAATAATGCGTCGCAATGTTTTTTTAAATTTTTTTAATTACATTTATTTTTCTAAAAAACATTGCGACGTAATACATGCATCACAATATTAAAAATTATTTTCTCCATAAAAATTAATTTTTAGGAAAATGCATCGCTAATGCGTCGCAATATTTTTTTAAATATTATAACTGATATAAATTATATTTTTTGAAAGTAATTGCGATGAATCTGTTGCATCGCAATATTTTTTTAAATTTTTTTATTACTATTATTTTTCTTAAAAACATTGCGACGCAATATGTGCGTCGCAATATTAAAAATTGTTTTATCTCGGACCATGGAGATCGGTCCGATCGGCGACGATCCGACGGTTGCCATCGATCCAAGCCCTAATCCTGATCGGCCACGACCGATCCCAGACCGTGGCGATCGGATCGATCGGCATCGATCCGACGGTTGCCATCAATCCAAGCCCTGATCGATCCTGGTCAGCGATGAACAATCTCGGACCGTCGCGATCGATCCGATAGGCGACGATCTGACGGTTGTGATCGATCCAAGCCATGATCCCGATCAGCCACGACCGATCTCGGACTGTGGCGATCAGTCCGATCGGTGGCGTTCCGACGGTTGCCATCGATCCAAGCCCTGATCCCGATCGGCCATGACCGATCTCGGACCGTGGCGATTGGACCGATCGACGTCGATCTGACGGTTGCCATCGATCCAAGCCCTGATCGATCCTGATCGGCGATGAACGATCTCAGACCATCGCGATCGATCCGATAGGCGATGATCCGACGGTTGCGATCGATCCAAGCAGTGATCCTGATCGGCCATGACCAATCTTGGACCATGGCGATCGGTCCGATCGGCGATGATCCGACGATTGCGATCGATCCAAGCCCTGATCCCGATCGGCCACAACCGATCTTGGCCATGGTGATCGGACCGATCGGCGTCGATCCGACGGTTGCCATCGATCCAAGCCCTGATCGATCCTGGTCAGCGATGAACGATCTCGGACCGTCGCGATCGATCCGATAGGTGACGATCCGACGGTTGCGATCGATCCAAGCCATGATCCCGATCGGCCACGATCGATCTCGGACTATGGCGATCGGTCCGATCGGTGACGATCCGACGGTTGCGATCGATTGAACCCGTGATCCCGATCGGCCACGACCTATCTTGGACCGTGGCGGGTCCGATCGGCGATGATCCGACGGTTGCGATCGATCCAAGCCCTGATCCCGATCGGCCACGATCGATCTCGGACCGTGGCGATCGGACCGATCGGCGTCGATCCGACGGTTGCCATCGATCCAAGCCCTGATCGATCCTGGTCGGTGATGAACGATCTCGGACCGTCGCGATCGATCCGATAGGTGACGATCCGACGGTTGCGTCGATCCAAGCCGTGATCCCGATCAACCACGACCGATCTCAGACCATGGTGACGGTCTGATCGGCGACGATCCGACGGTTGCGATCGATCGAAGCCGTGATCCCGATCGGTCGCGACCGATCTCGGACCGTGGCGATCGGTCCGATCGGCGATGATCCGACGGTTGCGATCGATCCAAGCCCTGATCCCGATCGGCCACGACCGATCCCGGACCTGGCGATCGGTCCAATCACCGACGATCCGATGGTTGCGATCGATCCAATCCCTGATCCCGATCGGTCACGACCAATCCCGGACCATTGCGATCGGTCCAAGATCGCGACGATCCGACGGTTGCGATCGATCCAAGCCCTGATCCCGATCGGCCACGACCGATCCCGGACCGTTGCGATCGGTCCGAGATCGCTGACGATCCGATGGTTGCGATTGATCCAAGCCCTGATCCCGATCGGCCACGACCGATCCCGGACCGTTGCGATCGGTCCGAGATCGCGGACGATCCGACGGTTGCGATCGATCCAATCGGCGACGATCCGACGGTTGCGATCGATCCAAGCCCTGATCGATCCCGGTCGGCAATGAACGATCTCGGACCGTCGCGATCGATTCGATAGGCGATGATCCGATGGTTGCAATCGATCCAAGCTGTGATCCCGATCGGCCACGACCGATCCTGGACCGTTGCGATCGGTCTGAGATCACGGACGATCCGATGGTTGCGATCGATCCAAGCCCTAATCTCGATCGGCCACGACCGATCCCGGTCCGTTGCGATCGGTCTGATCGCCGACGATCCAACGGTTGCGATCGATCCAAGCCCTGATCCTGATCAGCCACGACCGATCCCGAACCGTGGTGATCGGTCCGATCGCCGATGATCCGACGGTTGCGATCGATCCAAGCCCTGATCCCGATCGACCACGACCGATCCCGGACCGTTGCGATCGGTCCGAGATCACGACGATCCGACGGTTACGATCAATCCAAACCCTAATCCCGATCGGCCATGACCGATCCCGGACCGTTGCGATCGGTCCGAGATCGCTGACGATCCGACGGTTGCGATCGATCCAAGCCCTGATCCCGATCGGCCACGATCGATCCCAGACCGTTGCGATCGGTCCGAGATCGCGGACGATCCGACGGTTGTGATCGATCCAATCTGTGATCCCGATCGGCCACGACCGATCTCGTACAGTGGCGATCGGTCCGATCGCTGATGATCCGACGGTTGCGATCGATCCAAGCCCTGATCCCGATCGGCCACGACAGATCCTGGACCGTTGCGATCGGTCCGAGATCACGAAGATCCAACGGTTGCGATTGATCCAAGCCCTGATCCCGATCGTCCATGACCGATCCCGGACCATGGTGATCGATCCAATCGGCGACGATCCGATGGTTGCGATCGATCCAAGCCATGATCCTAATCGTCCACGACCGATCTTGGACCGTGGCGATCGGACCGATCGGCGTCGATCCGACGGTTGCCATCGATCCAAGCCCTGATCGATCCTGGTCGGTGATGAACGATCTCAGACCGTCGCGATCGATCCGATAGGCGACAATCCGATGGTTGCGATCGATCCAAGCCGTGATCCCGATCAGCCACGACCGATCTCGGACATTTGCAATTCGTCCGAGATCGGCGACGATCCGACAATTGCGATCGATCAAAGCCGTGATCCCGATCGGCCACGACCGATCTCGGACTATGGCGATCGGTCTGATCGGCGACGATCCGATGGTTACGATCGATCCAAGCCCGATCCCGATCGGCCACGATCGATCCCGGACCATGGCGATCTGTCCGAGATCGCTGACGATCCGACGATTGCAATCGATCCAAGCCCTGATCCCGATCGGCCACAACCGATCCCGGACCGTTGCGATCGGTTCGAGATCGCAGACGATCCAACGGTTGTGATCGATCCAATCCCTGATCCCGATCGGCCATGACCGATCTTGGACAGTGGCGATCGGTCCGATCGCCGATGATCCGACGGTTGCGATCGATCCAAGCCCTGATCCCGATCGGCCACGACCGATCTCGGACCGTGGCAATCGGTCCGATCGTTGACGATCCGACGGTTGCGATCGATTCAAGCCCTGATCTCGATCGGCCACGACCGATCTCGGACCGATCGCTATTTAACATAATTAATTTTTTAAAAAATATTGCAATGCAAAGGGTTGCATCGCAATTTTTTAATATTATAATTATTTTAAATAAAAATTAATTTTATTTAAAATAATTGCGACGCAACAAGTGCATCGGTAAATTAAAACATAATTTTTCTAATGTTCTGGTTTATTGCGTCCCTAATGCGTCGCTATTTAACATAATTAATTTTTTTAAAATATTGTGACGCACTGGATTGCATCGCAATATTTTTTCTCATAATTATATTTTATAAAAATTCATTTTATTTAAAATAATTGCGACGCATATATTACGTCGCTAAATTAAAAATTATTTTTCTAATTTTCTGGTTTATTGCATCGCTAATGCGTCACTATTTAATATAATTAAATTTTTTAAAAATATTGCGACGCACTGTATTGCGATGCACTGTATTGCATCGCAATATTTTTTCTCATATTTATACTTTATAAAAATTAATTTTATTTAAAATAATTGTGATGCAGTTAGTGCGTCGCTAAATTAAAAATAATTTTTCTAATTTTCTGGTTTATTGCGTCGCTAATGCGTCGCTATTTAACATATTTAATTTTTTAAAAAAACATTGCGATGCACTAAGTTGCATCGCAATATTTTTTCCTAATATTTATATTTTATAAAAATTAATTTTATATAAATTATTTGCGACGCAATTGGTGCGTCGCTAAATTAAAAATAATTTTTCTAATTTTTTAGTTTATTGCGTCGCTAATGCGTCGCTATTTAACATATTTAATTTTTTAAAAAATATTGCGACACAATGAGTTGCATCACAATATTTTTTCCCATATTTATATTTATAAAAAATTAATTTAAAAATATTGTGACACATTATTTGTGTCGCTAAATAAAAAAATAATTTTTTTTATTTTATGATTTATTGAGTCGCTAATGCGTCGCTAATTGCATCGCAATGTTTTGTTGTCATGGAGGCGTCGCAAAGTGGTCGCAATTTAGCGTCGCTAAATTTGCGTCGCTTTTTCAATATTTTCTTGTAGTGTCTCAGGTGACCGCCACATGGCCCACCAACTCCTGACGATCGTGGATAGTGGGATGTTACGAACGTGGCCAGGCCCACTATCGCCAGTACGGCCACTACTCCCTGAAAGCGCGCAACAAGGGGACTACGAAAGAGGTATAAAAAGGAAAAGTTAGGTTTTTCTGGGGACAACTTTTCGAACTGTTTTCCAAGGCACTAACTTGACCGTCGGAGGGTCCTCACCAGAAACCCCCGGTCCTTGAGGACTTTCTTGCAGGATCGTTATCTAGGAGGTGGGAATAGAAGCTCCGTCATCACCCGACGTCAAGAAGACATGTTTTGGCTACAACAGATTGGCGCGCCAAGAAGGGCGCACCAGGGAGAATGGAGAGAAGAAGAACATAGTTTGGCACTTCGAGGCTATAGGCCTTTATTCCCTTTCCCTACACGATAAGATGGTGGTGACTCGAGTGGAGGAGGCCTCAGGCGGCAGCCCTGGGAGGCAGTACCAAGAGTTGGAGCAGCCGGACACGAGTCTTCCGGCCCCTCCGATCCCTTTCCCCGTCTCGCCATTATCACCCGCGCACGGCGACCGGGTTGATGCTCTCGCTGTGCAAGTTCATTCTTTGGTGGCGGCGGTCTAGCACCTGCAGCAGCAGGTGGTAGCTTCGCAGCAAGGGCCACAGCCCCCTTTCTCCAATGCCGGGGTCGCCCCTTTCAGTCAGCAGTCCACCCGCGGAAGAGCTTCCCGCCAGGAGGTCCCCTGCCGATATATCTGTTGGGAATTGTATCCTAAAGCCAATCATTTGATGATTGAGCTAATGTAAATAGCATATAAATTGATATATTAATAAAAGTTATTTGGCATTTTATTCATTACAATAACATCTTCTTAATACTCCTGATAGTAATGAAGCCCTTAGGATCTTCTTTCACGATAAAGGAGGATTTATCTTTGAAGGTCCTCAAAAGAGTTCGCGACCAAATGATATACTATGACAGGGCCATAGTACTATCAATTATAGAACGTTGTATATCATATTTGTTGGTTGTCCTCTTAACCAAGGAGTGTAGAGACACTGGTATGACATACAAGTGAAAGTGTAGGAGTACATTTCACCGAAAGTGACTCATTTTGGATACTCTACTGTCAAGAGTTAATCCGAGAAGATATAGGTATAAGTATCCTTCAGACCTGAAGATCACAACTAGTGACTTGCAAGCAACTCATTGTACTTAGGTGCCGGACCACCTGGATTTCTAATCTAGCTATGAAAGGTTACTGGGTGCAGTCAAGTACTTGTAGTAGTCAGTTGTGGATCAAGATAAAATTTGACCTATCCCGTTAAAAGGAGAAATGCTTGTATTTCAATTTAGCAAGACCTTGGCCAAGGCACTTCATGTGAAGGTCACATGATCACTAAAATTGAAATCACTATATGGATTTGCTGTTTAGAGTTGACATGCTCTTAAGCTATCCTTAGCATTTGTGGTCAAGAGGATAAATTATACGGTAACTATTTCTTAGGGTTCTTGGAGTTTGCTCGGCAACTCTTCAACCTATCCGAACGTCGGGTTCCATTACTAGATGGGCACATCGATTAGTATAGAAAGTTATTTCTATGCTACCGGCTTAGGTTCGAACCTAGAGAGTCACACGCATAGAAGTTTCCTAGGATGATCTATTTGCTGATCAACGATTGAGAATCGTAAATGATTTAATTAATCAATTTGATTGATTGAATTATCTCATTTGGGTTAAGTACAAGTGAATAAGATTCAATTTGGTTTAAGTCTATAAGAAGGACTAATCAATTTCAAATATTGATTTGAAATTAGACTTGATTTGGATTTAAATAGATTCAGGACTAGCCAAATTTGATTTGGGCTAAGACCATGATCCATGTAGGTTCAATCCAATAAATTCAAATCAGCTTAAACTAAAACCCAAAACTAAACCCCATGTGTGAAAATAGTTTTCTCGCATAAGGATTAAATTCTCATATAGAATTTAATGTATAACATTAATCTTCTCCAAACAGTTCTATTGGAATTCTAAAATGTTAGAATTTATATGGAATAAATGTGCCTCTTTGAATCAACCACGCGATGGAATTCTAAGTGTTAGAATTCACATCTCTTTGGTTTTCACCGAACATCGGAATTAACCAAACGCCGCATCTCTTTGGTTTTCATCGAACGTCAGAATTAACCAAAGGTTGCGTCTTTTTGGTTTTCACCGAACGTCAGAATTAAATAAAAGGTTGCGTCTCTTTGGTTTTAACCGAACGGCAGAATTCTAAGTGTTAAAATTGAGCCTATAAATTGAAGGACATTCTTCACCAGAAAAGAACACAACACACGATATGTCGTGGATTGAAATTCTAAAAAGTTAGAATAGAAGATCCTGGTGATTCTAGTGTTAGCAGAAGCGTGGTGGATCTTGAAGGAAAATTCAAGTGGAAGGATTTAAGATCAGCAAAGTCATTTTTCCGCGAGCTAGCACTCCTGGGAATCCGATCATTTAGGGCTTCACATGGACGATACTAGAGGCCGGACGATTGAACGGCTGCAGAGCAATAAGGATTTACCTATTGTTCTTAAGGTAAGCAATTTGATCCCTAGATCGCTTCAAGATAAGTAGTATGACTTGTCATCTTGAAGATCAAGATATGATCTTGATGTTTTTATTTATATGCATATTTTAGATCAAACGATCCTATATATAAGGCAAAGTTAGATAAATTAATATTTAATCTTTAAAATTCTGCATTGATAATTATTATCAAATTATTAAATATGTATGCCTCCGAGTTTATTTCTTCCTACAAATGGTATTATTGCATGTAAATTAATGTTCTTATTAATTGTGTAATCAAAGCTAAAACGGATCACTATTCGATCACATATGGATTAAAAATCCAAATTAACCATTCAACGACGTGCCTATTATGGTTCTTTTATTATTGATGCTTAATCAAAAGATAAATTAAATTGATCTTTGGCATCGAAACATAGATTATATTCACTCTCAAAAGATGTTTTATATTTGATACATATTGATGTTGTATAAAAGTATGATATTTGCATGTTTAGTATAAAACATAGATATGAGATATGATGGCTTGTTGTCTATGTTATGAAACATACAAATATTTATGAGAGTCTTATTTGAATGTCAAATACTTATTCATAATTTTTTTTTAGATATGATCTAAATATAGGAATTATGAGTAGTTCTATAATGCAAGTGATGCATGAATGAAAATATATAAACATGAAATATATTAATTTTTTCGGTTAGCTAAATCAGGTCCATGATGGGTAAGACCCTAAGTTTTAAATTTAATGGAGTATAAGAGTATTTGATCAAATCTAAATTGATTAGATTATGTTAAGGATGCTCCAAATCAAATAATAGTTGTAGTTGATCATGTCCATATCTTTGATTAAACCAAATGGATGTAGATTAGGCTCCATGGTTGAGCATGAATCTCTTAGATGGTCAAATCAAAATTGGTTAACCATATGATGTCAATGTGAGTTTGCAAGTTGCTCTAGGATCAACGATCAAATGGTTTTAAATTGAGAGCTACTCGTATTGATGCGTCTTTAACGAGTTAATGACATATCCCTCCCATCGATCTCACTTACCTTGTCAATATGGTGAACCATTTATGATTCAGATCATTTACCTGATTCGGGTTAACCCATGCCTGTAAGAAAATTAGTCTGACTAATTTAAGTGCCACTTAACCTGACTTAATCTTGTTTCATTCTACCGATTTCATAGATTCAGTGGGAGAACTTGATTAGTCAATTTATCTTTAGATTAATTAATCCTCTAAAATTATTAGGTCCTTAAAATAAAATAGTTATATGATAACTAGATCATAGCCTCCTATTAAGGTGAGTGATAATGAGTTCGATGTCTTGATAATCATTGGAGACACTCCATGCCTGGTGCTTGTCAACTATCGGAATTATCATTCATTATATGATAAGCCACTACAAAAAAATTAAAATATAGCGACACCAAAATGCATCGCTAATACGTCGCTAAATAAGCTATAGCAACACAATAAAGGCATCGCTAAAATGTTGTCACAATTTTAATTTATCGCAATTACGTCGCTAAATAGCGACTATCTGCGATGCCCTAAATGCGTCACAATATATTGCGATGCAACCTAAATGCATCACTACTTTAAAAATAAATTTTTTAAAAATATTTGCGATGAAAAATCTTATCGTAATTGCGTCGCTAATTAATTAATTTATCTTTATAAAAAAATTAAAATAAATAATTTTTAATTTTTTTAAATTAATTGCGATGGAAAATAGCATCGCTAATTTATTTATTTATTTTTTTAAAAAATAAATAAAATAATTTTAATTTTTTAAAAATAATTGCGACACCCCTAAATGCGTCACAATATTGTGACGCATACTAATGCATCGCTACTTTAAAAATAAATTTTTTAAAAATATTTACGATGAAAAATCTTGTCGCAATTGCGTCACTAATTAATTTATTTATTTTAAAAAAATTAAAATAAAATAATTTTTAATTTTTTAAATTAATTGCGATAGAAAATAGCATCGCTAATTAATTAATTTATTTTTTTAAAAAATA
Organism: Calamus simplicifolius; assembly: GCA_900491605.1. NCBI lineage: Eukaryota > Viridiplantae > Streptophyta > Magnoliopsida > Arecales > Arecaceae > Calamus > Calamus simplicifolius. The sequence continues at coordinate 264,363 of UESW01002163.1, forward strand.
AAGTAAATTAATTTTTAATTTTTAAAGTAAATTAATTTATTTATTTAAAAAAAAAAATAATATAAATTAAACTTCCTAATACAATGTAATTGCTAATACAATTGACCAAAACAATCATTACAAAATTTTTAAAAATAGATAAAAATTTATTTTATTAATTATTTAAAATTTTCATATACAAAACAGAAAAAATAAAAAAAATACATCAAGTAGTGAAAAAAATACATCATGTATCTGCAGGCGGCTGTGAAGGCTGCGGAGGCTGGAATGGATCCTGCGACATGAGATGAACTAAATCCTGCATCTGACGCATCTGCTCTCCCATCTCTGCAAGCTCCTTCCGAACCTCCTGGCGAACTTCCTCCGTGATAGATCTCTGAATGTTGTATAACTGCTCGGGAGGAATATCGCCAGAACCATGCGAACTGGAGCCCTGATGAAAAAAATATCTGGAAGCTCTGGTGCCCAAACCATAGACCCTACGGTCTCGTGGCTGGACACCAACAGCATCCAAAAACACACGTCGACTCTCCTCTGGTGAGAGTTCGACGGACGGCCCTCCATCAGTGGAGTCGACCTGCGAGCCTGAGACTGAGCTCCTCGACTCGTGCCTTTGAATTATAAAATCAATGATAAATGAATCAATATATAAAGCTGAATAAAATTTTAAAAAGTAAACAAATAAAATAAAGCTAATTTCTTACCCAACCTTCCATGATCATGTATCGACCCAGGAACCATCCTTCCTGGTGTGTGTTGCCCTGAATAGACGAAACTCACCAGGATCTCTGCCTTCCTGCTCGGACTACAAAAGCAGAAGAAAGAATATAAATGCAAGTATTTGTAAATGACTAAATTAGTATTTAAATTATTTATATTTTCTTACCATACGGCGCCTGTGCTCCTGAATAGAAATGGAACCCGCAGTGTGACAGGAGAGGCCCGTGCCACGACCGCCCTTCTCAGATTAGCGGTTCATGCTGGCTGATGCGGACCTCCTCATCCATGCCTCGGACTGCCACGCCTACTGCCAACTAGCCCAAATACCCTCCGGCACATGCCCTGAACGATCACCCGAACTCCTCCAACGATAAATCATGTCGGAGTATCAGCGTGCCGCAAGAGCATTCTATGCTGCCCTAATGGCATCATGGATGGTAGGGTCCCACGTAAACTTTTTCTGCATTGAAATAAACAGTTAGTTTCAGAATATATTAAGATTAGAAAATTTTATATCAGTTATAAAATGTATTTAAAAAGTTTACAAACTCTGAAAAATAAAACTCCCTCGTGGCCGCAGATACATGGTGCCAATCATAGCCACTGGATCAGCACGGCTCTGAAATATAGAGCTGATCCGGCTCGATACAATATGCTGCTCAATAAAGCTGTTAAAAATAAATTAAAATAAGTAATTAACTTAAAAACATAAACATATAGTTACAATTAGTATATACTTACATCCATCGGCATCCAATCGAAGTACGGTGCGACCGACCAAAGAAGAACTCTCAGAGGTCTGTGCCGATCGGGTAGAGGAAAATACAGGATGAGCATCGACGCTTGAAGAGGCGGAAGTCCGTGCATCAGGGCTGGTAGTGGGATGTGACGCAGCAGGGCTATGTCCATCAGGGGTAGATCTACCTCGGTCCGTCATACTGTAAATACTAAAAATTAATGCAATGCAATATAATTACGAATAATTAATAAATATACAAAAATTTAACACTTATAAAAATAAATCGAAATTGAATGAACATATATCTTTAATCAATGTCATTTGTTTCGTGAAATGTTGGTTCAACATCCGATGCCATATCGGACTGTGATTTAGTTTCATTATTATCGAAATGAAACCGAACATTTGCATCCTCAATTTTTTGGACATCACCATTTGGATCTCTAAGTAATGTTTTAGGAGCCCTTGTGTCATCCTTAATTGCATGCATTTCCATCTCTAATATGATTGTTGAACGTGGAATGATTTTAGAAACAACCCACGAATCTCGCTTGTCGTTGCGCAAACTTGGATATCCGCAGTAAAACACTTGTTGAGCTTGGAATGCAAGAATGAATGGTTCATATTTCTGCAATCTTCGTCGATGGTTTACTTCAACTAGATTGTAGTCGTTATGAACCCTTTTACCGACAGGAATTGTCGGATCAAACCAATTACAACAAAACAATACAGTTCGTTTCATAGGCCAACCGGGATATTCAACTTCGACCACCTCTACTAACTTTCTGTAATAATCTTGCATATTTGCTCTAGCACTTTCTCCTTTAACACATACGCCCCAATTCTGCATCCCTCTTGAAGATACTAGTCGTTCAATTTGAAATTTGTATCCATTAACAAAATAGCCAGTATAGGTAGTTATGATCTTCAATGGCCACTGCGCTAGACATTTAATGAAAATATTATCGGTTGTGAACCATGAACCATTTACCTATAAATTAATAAGCTATTCACAATCAATTTAAAAAATAAAACCATTATTGTAATTGATTTAGTGATAGTACTCACAAATTCATAAAACCGCCCAATGGCAATTTGACTGATGCTGGGATCCATTTGTCATTGTCTATCACAATACATCCTTAAGGGATTATAACAATTAAAACTTCTGTTAGCAATTAAATAGTATGGTATTTTATAATTTAAAGTAGAAGTTCTAATTAAGCAATTAATGAAGTGTACATATACTTACTCAATGTATGGGTCGACTTCTCTACAGTTCATTAGGATGTAATAATGTGCTGCATTATACTCCACATCGCTTAATTGTCTTGACTTCTGCCTCCCAAATGAACGGCCGATATTTTAAATATTGATATTCTACCATCAGTAGGTTCTCCTTCGTCCACACATATGTCATCGTTACGACCAAGATTGCAGGTTCTCGTATAAACATGACCCTCAAAGTAATGCAAGGCAAAAGCTGAAACTTCTTCAACCAAGTGTGCATTGCATATAGAACTTCAACCCTTGCCTTATTCCGCACATTTTTTTTAACTTCTTAAGATACCTATATGTAAAGTTTAAAATATAAATAAACCAACTTCCTCGCATAAATAAAATAATATTTGAAATGTCAATATGTATTACTGATTTGGGTGTTTACCTCTCGAAAGGATACATCCAGCGATACTGCACGGGACCAGCTATACGTGCTTCGTATGGCAAGTGAACCGGTAAATGCTCCATTGAGTCAAAAAAAACTTGGAGGAAATATTCGCTAGCTTGCATAAAATAATTGAAATTTCCTCCTCAAGCCTTTCCATGGATGCAGAAGTAATGACTGCGGCAGATAACTCCTTAAAGAACAAACTGAGCTCTATCAATGCCTTCCACACATGTTGCGGAAGCAACTCACAAAAAGCTATGGGCAATAACTGTTGCATAAAAACATGACAGTCATGACTCTTCATGCCAAACAACTTGAGCTTATGCATGTCCACACACCTACCGATATTTGAAGCATAACCATCAAGAAATTTTAATCCTCTAATTCAGTTACATAAAACTTCTCGTAAATTTTTGTCAAGAGTGTAACAGGCTTTAGGATAGGTTTCATCAGCATTCCTTCTCAAATCACCTCTTCTGCAATACTGATTAAGTTCTTCTCTCAACTTTGCAGTGTCTTTGGTTTTTCCTGGGATGTTTAGTACCGTGTTAAATATGTTATCAAAGAAATTTTTCAAAATATGCATAACATCCAAGTTGTGCCGGATGAGATTTGTGCTCCAATACGACAAATCCCAAAAAATGCTATGCTTCTTCCAATTATGTTCTTTACATATACGGCCATTTATTCTATCTGCATCTAGTTCCCAAGCATACCTCAACCCCAAATGCTCTATAGTATCAATATATATCTGTGCCAGACCTAACGGTTCGATGAATTTTGTGACTGCTTTGTTCTTTCGGAAGGTGATCAAGTTTCGCCTATAAGGATGATTCGAAGGCAAGAACTTTATATGATTATCAAACCATGACTGCTTACCACTCTTCTGCAATGTAAATGCATCTAAATCATACATGCAATGAGGGCATGCGAGACGCCCAGAAGTGCTCCAACCAGACAACATTGCATATGCTGGAAAGTCACTGATTGTCCACATCAAAGCAGCTCTCATGATGAAATTTTGTTTTGATAGAAATGTCGTAGGCTATGACTCCTGTTTCCCACAACATTTTCAATTCGGCTACCAGCGGTTGTAAGAAGGCATCAATCTTCTCTTTGGATTTGATGGTTCTGGAACCAAAACTGTCAAAAATATTTAGTATCTTTTATGCACTTCCACGGTGGAAGATTATATACAGTCAGTATTACAGGCTAACATGAATATTATTGCCCCGCTTGACCAAACGGTTGGAAGCCATCGGTACAAAGACCTAATCTCACATTCCTTATTTCTTCTGCGAAATCAGGATGATTTTCATTGAAATGCTTCCAAGCTTTTGAATCTGATGGATGTCGCATTTCATCTTCTTTAGATTCATGTTCGGCTTGCCATCTCATATCAGCAGCTGTAGCCTCAGATCTGTATAGTCTCTGGAGGCATGGAGTAAGAGGAAAGTAATGCATCCTCTTGTAAGGCACACTTTTCCTCCTACTTGTACTAGCTCCCCCTTCGCCGTCTTTGTACCTCGATTGCCCATAAATCTTACACCATCTCAGCTCTGAGTCTTCACCCCAATATATCATACAATTGTTCAAGCAACAATCGATCTTATTAACTAGGAGCCCAAGGTCACGCAAAAACTTCTTTGTTGAGTAGAAACTGTCTTCTACAACATTAAGATTTGACAAAACTTTCTTCATTAACCCAGCTACAGCATTGAATGCCTTTTGATTGGTTGGTTTAGAATTTGAGGAATTATATCAAATTATGGTTTTCTATATCAAATTCTTTCAATTGAAGAACATGAATATTCTAAATTTTTTCTAATTTGCTAAGAAATGATTGTGACAATATTTAAAAACTAAATATTAAAAATTTACTAAGCCAAAATATAACAGGTAATAAAGAAATATAAATTCATTAAAAATTTAATCATTTAAACTATCAAAACCATATAAATTGCATTATAAGCATTCTAATAATAATATATCATGAACAATATTTCAAGAAATAAACAGATTCGATAACACAAGACATTTATAAATCTAAATATATAAATTTAAATATCAAATATTATGCAAATTTTAAATTATGCATTATAAGATTATAGATTACATGCAAATTTCTCTAATATTTCATGTAAAATTGAGTTTATAAACATAAATAAATTAAAAAAATCATAATGAATGAGAAAAAAAACTCTACCCCTGATTTTTTTTAAAAAAAATGGTGACCTGGCAACCGTCGGCCACGGCGTAGCCTGCGACCAAGGTCACGGCCGCGGTCGTGGCCAGAGACGGCAGGGGTGGGGGAAAAACCCACCCCGACCCCTTTTTTTTTAAAAAAAAATGGTGGGACCATCATGGCCAGGCAGCCGGCCACGGCCGCAGCCGTGGCCTCAAGGGTGGGGGAAAAACCCCACCCGACACCTTTTTTTAAAAAAAATGGTGGCCTGGCCACCGTGGCCAGGCCACCGCCAGCCATGGCGGCCGCCGTGGCCGTGGCCTCAGGGGTGGGGGAAAAACTCCACCCCACACCTATTTTTTTTAAAAAAAATGGTGGCCTGGCTACCGTAGCTAGGCCATCGCCGGCCATGGCCGCCGCCGTGGCTGTGGCCTTAGGGGTGGGGGGAAAAACCCCACCCTGACACCTTTTTCTTTAAAAAAAATGGCCTGGCCACCGTGGCCAGGCCACCGCTGGCACGGCCGCAGCTGTGGCCTGAGACAACGGCCACGGCCACCGCCGTGGCCGTGGCCTCAGTGGTGGGGGAAAAACCCCACCCCGATACCGGTGGCATGGCCACCGTGGCGAGGCCATCGCCGGCCGCGGCCGTGGCCAGAAACGGGAGGGCGAGCGAGGGGGGGGGGGCGCCGCCGCCGGTGGGTTCCTTGCGCTGGGGGAGGGGGCGGGAGGAGCCAGAGGAGGGGACGTCGCTTAAGGGTTAGGGCAAGAAGAGGAAGAAGAAGAGGCCGGGGGGGGGCGTGACTCAGGTTTTATATTAGGGATTAGCGATGCAATTTTGCATCACTAATCCCTCGCTAATTTTTTTTAATATAATATGGATTACCGACGCAATTATGCATCGCTAATCCGTCACTAATTTGGCCGGTGGTAATTTTTTTTTTATTTTTGAGAAAATTAGCAACGCAAATAATTGCATCGCTAATGCGTCGCTATTTTGGCAGCAATAACGGCGGAAAATTTTTTTTATTTTCTAGGAAAATTAGCGACGCAAATAATTACGTCGCTAATGCATCGCTATTTTGCGGCAAAAACCGGTGGAATTTTTTTTTATTTTCTAGGAAAATGCGTCGCTAATGCGTCTCTAAATAGCGACTCAATTAATTGCATCACTGAATTAATGAAATTTTTTTATTTTCTAGATATTTGCATCGCTAATGCATCGCTAAATAGCGACGCAATTAAGTTGTGATCAATCTGATCGGCGATTATCGATCTCGGACAATTGCGATCAATCCGATTGGCAACGATCCGACGGTTGCGATCGATCCAAGCCATGATCTCGA
>UESW01002164.1:0-17424 GCA_900491605.1 Calamus simplicifolius
ATTCCAGCTTCCACTTCAAGTGAGGGATTGGTTGTTATTTATAGCACTCCTCAAACTCAATTAAGTGCCCAACAACCAGTCATTGAGATTTCACAAGCTGATGGTAATCTAGAAGATCGTGTTGTTCATCAACAATCAGTTGTGCAAGATACTCCTCAAGAGGTCATTGACACAACATTAAGAAGATCAACTAGAATAAAGAAATCAGCAATTCCTAGTGATTATGTTGTGTATCTACATGAATCTGACTATAACATTGGAGCCGAAAATGATCCTGAAACGTTTTCACAAGCCATGAGTTCTAAGGAATCAAACTTGTGGTTCAATGCCATGAAAGAAGAGATGGAATCTATGGCATCTAATCGAGTCTGGGATCTTGTTGAGTTGCCTGATGGTGTAAAAGCCATTGGATGTAGATGGATCTTCAAAATAAAGAAAGACTCACAAGGCAACATTGAGAGATATAAAGCAAGACTCGTTGCCAAAGGATTCACTCAGAGGGAAGGAATCGACTACACGGAGACATTTTCTCCTGTATCCAAGAAAGACTCTCTCCGAATAATTATGGCATTGGTAGCTCATTTTGATTTTGAGTTACATCAAATGGATGTGAAGACCGCATTCCTTAATGGAGATCTAGAGGAAGAGGTTTACATGAAACAACCTGAAGGATTTTCCTCTAGTGATGGTGAGCATTTGGTTTGCAAACTTAAGAAATCCATATATGGATTGAAACAAGCCTCACGTCAGTGGTATTTAAAATTTCATGATGTGATCTCTTCCTTTGGTTTTGAAGAGAACATCATGGATCAATGTATATACCAGAAGGTTAGTGGGAGCAAAATTTGTTTCTTGGTCCTATATGTGGATGACATTCTACTTGCAACCAATGATAAAGGGTTGCTACATGAGGTGAAACAATTTCTCTCTAAAAATTTTGATATGAAAGATATGAGTGAGGCATCTTATGTCATTGGCATTAAGATCCATAGAGAAAGATCTCGAGGCATTTTGGGATTGTCTCAAGAAACTTATATCAATAAAGTCTTGGAGAGATTTCGGATGAAAAATTGTTCACCAAGTGTTGCACCTATAGTGAAGGGTGACAAGTTCGCTTTGAACCAGTGCCCTAAAAATGAACTTGAACGGGAACAGATGCACAACATTCCATATGCTTCAGCTGTTGGAAGCCTAATGTATGCTCAGGTTTGCACAAGACCTGACATAGCATTTGCAGTAGGAATGTTGGGAAGATATCAGAGTAATCCAGGTTTAGACCATTGGAGAGCTGCTAAAAAGGTCATGAGGTATCTTCAAGGGACCAAGGACTACATGCTCATGTATAGACAAACTGATCATTTGGAGATAGAGGGCTACTCAGATTCGGACTTTGCTGGCTGCGTTGATTCTCGGAAATCAACATCAGGATTTATATTTATGTTAGCTGGTGGAGCCATATCATGGAGGAGTGCAAAGCAGACCTTGACTGCTACCTCTACTATGGAAGCGGAGTTCGTTGCTTGTTTTGAGGCTACATCGCAAGGTGTATGGTTGAAGAGTTTCATCTCAGGGCTTAGAATTGTTGACTCCATTACTAGGCCAATTAAACTGTACTGTGACAATTCAGCTGCTGTATTTTTGGCTAAAAACCATAAGAGTGGTAGTCGAAGTAAACATATCGACATTAAGTATTTAGCCATAAGAGAACGTGTTAAAGAGAATAAAGTGGTCATAGAACACGTTAGCACTGAATTGATGATAGCTGATCCTTTGACTAAAGGCATGCCAATTAAGAAGTTTAAGGATCATGTGATAAGAATGGGAGTTGGTTCCATGATATAATTGTATTGATAACAATTTGTACAAAGAAACTCTTATTTCAATCGTTTGTTTATTTCTCATTCAGGTGTACACGTTATATGACTTTTGAGAAATGACAAACTTTTCTTTTGGACTCTGAATAAACATATGGTTTATTCATTATGTTATGTTGTCACATTTGGAATGGTGATAAAGAAATTGAATGCATTGTAATACATAGAAGATAATACTCAATTATAGAGGACCTATCGCTATGATTCATGTATTTAGTTTCTTGTTCAGTGTTGATAAAATATACGGACCAAGTGGGAGAATGTAGTAACCCATCTTAATAATGGTCCTAATTTTATTGACTAAACGTATCTCCTATTAAAGTGATAACAGCCCCCCTCCCTTAATTCCTAAACGCTCGCTTGATGGGGCATGCGGTGAAGGAAATGGGTATAAAATAGGACCCATCCTAAGGTTTTACAACACGGTTCTCTCTCGAGAGATCCTAAAGTTTCAGAACAGGGTTCTCGAGAGAGATCCTAAGATTCTCGAGAGAGAAACCTAAAAGCGGAGGCATTGGAATTGAGTCCCTGATCAAGAGCAATCATGAAGGCATACACCATCTGAATGCGAGAGCTCGTTGATTAGAAGACCGATCCATCGAGAGGAAGAGGGAAGATCAAGAGGGAAGATCAATCGAGATCGTTAAGAAAGGAAGATCTCCCGTGCAGTCCAAAGAAAATTAGGAAGATCGGATTCCTTACCACCATTAAATAATAATGGCTGGAGGTAATTTTGTTTAAGCAAATTAAGTCTAACAGCAACACCACCAGCCATGTGGTAAAGCTCAACCTTAGATATCCATATGATTATTATGCGGATGAAGGAATTGGAAAAGTCCCTGCACAAAGTAAGTTAAACCCTTCCATATCTAGCTTGATATATTTGAGGTATTTGGATTTGAGTATGAACAACTCTCGAGCACCCATCCCAAAATTCATTGGTTCTCTCATGCACTTGGAGTACCTTAACCTCTCCCATGCTCGGTTCAGTGGATCCATTCCTCGCCAGATTGGAAATCTCTCGAGCTTGCACTCTCTAGATCTTCGGGGTGGTTTCCTTGAATTTCTTAAGGATGGGTACCCATATATCAATCAAACTTACATGTCAATGACCTTCAATTCTCCTAAGATAAAGACTAAAGCAAGAAGTGAGACAGGGCCTTGGTTCAATTCTCTTTGAGTCCCCATGCCATTCTTTTTTCCCTCTGAAGAGAGACAGAGGAGGTGAAATCTCAAAAAACATTTCCTATATAATCTCAAAATGTGTATGATTCTTAATCAATTAGCTCATCCCCAAAAGTGAGGATGCATGGCATCATAGATTTTCTCATTGGATCTAAATTGCATTCCTGAGTTCTTATTCTCTGTTTTCATGTTCGTGCTAAAAATTTGCGCCATGATCCATAGCCACTTCAATATATGAAGCCCACAGACACCACAGCATCCTCAACGGATGTGGTATTTCGATCTTGCCATTACAAACCAAAGCACACGGAGACAAGGCACAACGAGCCCATTGGAGTCTTGGCCAACATTCAACAAAGGGCTTTTGCTTGGTACTCAGAGGGATTCCAAGGCTGCAAAATTAAAATATAATCAAAGATGTCCCAATCAGCAGGAAAATGGAGTGCTCTTTGATTTATTACAGCTAGGGTAGAGAAACGTCCAACAATATCATTCCCTGGTATTCCTAATATCTCTAACAGTAACATTATTACAGCCTAATAAAACAAGAAGAAAGAATTCTAGGACGAGTGTTGTATCGAAGCTAATCAACTCTTGCATCAAGAAGAAAGAAATACTCGATGAAAATAAAGAAAAAACACATAGCACGTGAAATCAAGAAACCAATCAGTCGATCAATGTAGGGCACTTCGATTTCACACCAACAACAAGAGCCGGGAGAGAGAATTTTATCATCAATGGATGGGGGGTGGAATCATCGGAAGTACCCGGCACCGCTGCCAGCGATGACGGCGGGTGAAGAAGCAGCGTCCAATCGAGAAGAAGAGGGGTGGATCCACTGCCAAGATCCGAGAGGGGCTCGATCGGGGCTTCTGCTCAGGTGATCGGAGCGGCCTCGAGAGAGACCGCGGGACTACCGCCGACGACGCCTCAACGTCGGATAGCAGCGGCGGGAGGATGGGCGGCGGAATAGCAGCGGCAGGAGGATGGGCGGTGGAATAGGGTTTCGGAAGGAGATAGCCAGCGAAATAGGGATTATAATGGCATTTGCGACCGCCACGGCGACCGTCTGAAGCGGTCGCTAAAGGTGGCTTCCACGACCGCCCTCAAGCGGTCGTCCGATTTCTTCTGTGTCAATGGTTTAGTGGCGACCGCCTTCCGCGATCGCCCTCAAGCGGTCGCTAAAGGTGCCTTCCGTGACCGTCCTCAAGCGGTCGCTCGATTTCTTCTGCGCCAAAACTTCAGCCTCTAGTAGTGCAATGATGGAAGAGAAAAAGGGGAGGTGAAGAGAGGAGGGGAGGAGCATATTACGCCATTACTAGCGGGAAGAGGATGAGCCTAGTGCTTATTTCCATCATCCCTTTCCTTTCCTTTATATTCCTTCGTATCTACTCTTAATTAAGAGTTGCTGAAATAGCGGCGTTTTGACTGGAGCTGATGTACGTGATGGAAACTAGGAGGAACGATAAAGGAGATGAAGGGAGAATCGGATGAATGGTGGGGCTACGTTGAGTTGCTGCTTTGAGATTAATAAAATTACTACTGTAGCATATTTTATAAAGTTCTTTATCTTAGATAGTTCTTTAATAAATGATACGAGTACCATCATTTCATTTAAAAGATAATTTATATTTATTTTTATGATAAAATTTAAAAGATCTGTTATTTTTTAAGTAGATGATGACAAGCCATCCGTTAAATGTATGGCAAATACTTAAGACACATCACCTGAGTCTCGTTCATCGCATTCGATTTATTATTCTAATCCTCGCTTGACACTTAAAATTAGGTAAGATTGGCAAAAGAAATCAATTAGTCAAATATTAATTTTAAATAAATTAATAAAAAAATATTTTCAAACTAGTTAAGATGAACTGCATGAACTTTTTTTTTATATGTTTAACTTGATTTTCAATTATATTTTTTATAAAATATAAATTTTTTTTATTTTTTATTTAAAAATAAATTAAATTTAATGAAAATCAATGCAAACGAGAGGTGAGATGATGGAAAACCCATCCCATCTCATCGTGTTTCCACTTGCATGGCTCCTTCAATGTCACTAATCTTTTTTTTTTTTGGTATAGATGGGTGATCACACTATCCTAGTGCGAATCAGTCAGAGTACAAGATTTGCTTAAGGACGAGGGATCACCCTGTTCCATATCCAAAATTCTGCATGATAGGCCACATAAGCCGCCACCCAGTCTGCCGCAAAATTAGCTTTCCGATAGATATGCCAAATGTGGACTCTATGAATATTTCGAAGAACAACCCAATGTTGAGAAGGAGAGGATTGATGGGGACTTGGTTGCAGTATCCCATTCGGAGCAATCAGATGACAGTTAGAGAATCCCCCTCAATGAAAAAGCTATGAGCATAAAGAATCCGTGCAGAAATACCAGCCCAAGCTGCATAAAGCTCAGCCATAGGAACAGAAGAATTTAGGCTGCCAAAACCGTCCGCTGACAGCAAAGCTCCATTGATCCCTCGAATAATGAAAGCTGAACCTGCTAATCTTCTTCGAACACTTCCATCAAGTTGATTTTTACAAACCTTGGAGGGGGCTCCCAAGAGATGAAAACCGTATGACGGTTCGCTGTCGAAGCAGCAAGAGAGCCCCAGTGACCAAAGATGTCAAAATCAGAACCAATGAGTTGAAGTGCAAATTCCGCAGACATAGATCTAATTTTCCCCACAATCCATGAGAAGACATAGCATCATCGGTGAAGGTAAGTAGGTTCCACGACAACCAGATCTAATAGGCAGTAACTGCCCAAAGAGCACACTGCTGCCGGGTGGTCCTTCGGAGATCATGTAGGAACGGAGACCGCAACGAGCCCATGTCATCCACTCTACAGCAATAACCATCCTCGACCAGATCTAGCTCGGTCTAGGGCAGATGAAGATGGCATGGTCTGTAGTCTCCTCCTTCTGCCCACATAATGGGCAAGTCACCTCGATGGATAGTCCCCTTCTAGAGAGTAGGGAGCAAGTAGGGAGACAGTCCCACATAATCTTCCATATGAATAGCTGAAGCCTGGAATGAATTGGAAGCTTCCAAATCCAAGCAGCATCCCTCGTGCCCTAAGGCTGTGGTCTAAACACCTTCATAAGAGACAAGATCTTCGCCATAACCTCGCATCATATATGTGCCCTAGGATGAGCGGTTATAGAAAGAATCCGTCAAGAAAGCTCGTCCACCAATAAACTGGTCATCATGGGGGTATTCCAAGAGGAGGGATCCTGAGTGATCAAATCCTTCATCCTCGTACTAATCAAAACATTAGTGCTAATAAAAGTATGCCATCGGGAAAGAGGGAGATCAGAAATCCAAATGTCCTAAACAAATCAACCGAGGAGCCGTCGTCGATCATCCATGAGATGTTATTCAGAATAGTCAAAGCATATTGACAAACCTCGTTCCAGAAGAAAGAATACCCGCAGGTAGGCTGAGAGTCCAAAGAAGGAGTCTAGTCACCATATTTAGCACGCATAAAAGCGCTCCAAAGGGAGTGCAGATCAAGAATAAACCGCGAAGCAAGTTTAGCCAACAGAGCCTCTCTCCTGACTATCAGTGACTGAATACCAAGACCACCTTCGTGAAGTAGCATACAAACATGTTGGCCCAGATGGCAACCCAAGAGGGGGGGTGAATTGGGTTCTTTAAAAAATTTAACTCTTTGAAAATAATTAGATTGATATGAAGTGCTCAAGTAAACTGAATTAATAAAATCTAAGCACAAATAAAGAAGATAAAGAGAGAGATAAATGCACGGCAAACACAAAGATTTTATAGTGGTTCGGTGTATCCAACACCTACGTTCACTCCCAAGCAACACTTGGGTCCACACTATAATCCCACCAATTATAGTCGAGTTGTTTTACAAGCTCACAACTCCAACTTGTTATTTTACCTGGGATCACAACAACCCAGCCGGTTTTTCAGGGCTCACCAGCACACAACCCAAACCCAAGCTAACCTTTGCTTGTCCCGAGGTATACTACCTCCACTAATTCAATCCCTTTGATTGAGTTAGCAAACAATAATTTAGAAATAAAGTTTTCAATACAAAACAGCTCCTCAAATGAGCAAATATGCAATTTAAATGAACAAAGATTAGAAACGCCTATTTGAAGCGATTTGAATGTGAGCACTTCTTCTTTTCCTCTTCTCTTTTGAATGGTTGAATCAAGCTTCAGCTCTGATTCTTCACAGAAATTTGTTGTAGAGAAGTTGAAGAAAAAGGGCTTTTGAGCTTCTTCTTTTTTCCTTTGAAAATCCTTCGAAATTGATCTTTGAAGGCTTGGATTTCTTTTGAATCTCTCTTCAGATAATAGGCGTGGACTTAGAGATTTCTCTTTGAAAATTTCTCTCTCTTTATCACTTGATTTTTTCGATTTTCTCTTGATTTTTCTTCTCATTTTTTTCAAACGGACGGATGCTCTCTTTTATAGATTTCTTAATCCAAGATTAGGTAAGAAAATAGCCGTTACAAGATACTTGGATTACTTCTACACGCAAAGAAATATAGCCATTAGAGATTAGGTGAAAAAATATTACCGTTAGAGTCCGTTTTGACAATTTAAAAATCCATTCCTGATAGGTTGGAGTCGGCTCCAACTTTGCATGTGTCGGCTCCAACTTGGGTTTCCAAAAATGGCAATAAAAAGTTCGTTAGGGAGTCGGCTCCATAAAAGTGATGTGTTAGCTCGGCGCATTCAGGTGTCGGCTCCAATATCTGAGGGTGTCGACTCTAACGATGTCTTAAAAATATGCTCTATGTTCTCATGTTAGAGTCGGCACCAGACATTTCAGCTGTCGGCTCTCGAACACCAGGTGTCGGCTCCAAAAACTGATGCAGAAAGCACTACTCTGTATCTCAGGTTAGAGTCGGCTTCAGAGTTTCAGGTGTCAACTCCAAACCATGCCGAAAACTTAGAATTGTTCTGATACTCCCTGGTGTCAGCTCCAGACATTGTGGGTGTCGACTTCAAGTTCTGAATTTAAATATTTTTATTTAAAACTTAATTCAAAGCTGATTTTTGTATCATTTGAATAATTAAACATTCTTAATCCTGAAACACTTCTCAAATTTGTCAGAAACACAATGAATATACTCATGGCTTTTGTTAATCATCAAATCAATAATTGGGTCAACAATCTCCCCCTTTTTGATGATGACAAAACATTGAGTATATGCATGATTAAACAATGAAGTTTCAAAGCAGAGATAAGTTCTCATAGTTAAGCTCCCCCTGAATGAGGTAGCTCCCCCTATAATACTCAAATTAACATTTCTCTCCCCTTATCATTAAAACTCATGCAATTAAGTTCATTTCTCATAGTTAAGCTCTTCCTGAATGAGGTAGCTCCCCTTATGATACTCAAATTAGCATATTCTCTCCCCTTATCATTAAAACTCATGCAATTAAGTTCATTCAATGTTTGATACCAATTAATCAAATTCATTCAATAAGTTCATTCAATACATATACAATTATCTTCTCTCCCCTTTTTTTGTTATCAACAAAAAGGTTAAGAAAAGATTCACTTAGCTTAAATTAACATCAATTATTCTTTCTCCCTATTTATAAAAGTTTAACATAAGAATCAATAATCTTTGAACAGAACAATGTTAACTCAAAATCTAAGCAATTAATATCAAAGTTTAACTATGATATTCATTGAATACTGAAACTTCATTATATCATTACATACTTCATTACATCATTCTAAGCATCAAAGTACTTCATTACATCATTCAAAAAGTTAAAATACAAACTAAACTTCAAAGACTAAGTACATCAAAATGTATCAAACATCAAAAGCTAATCAAAATCTAAGAAGTCTTTTAAGCTCTTCTAAGATCTTTCCCATTCCTTCACTTTGGATCTTGATAAATTCATTTAGTCTTCTATCAATAAATGTAGATGCAATTATAATTTTCTCTTGTAATTCTGCATTGCACTTAGAATATATATCAGAATCTCCTCCAATGTCCTTGATCTTCTCAAAAATATGCATTAAATCACACTTCAGGGCTTCAGAAGAAGTTCCAAGGGAGGATTCGATTCTGTTCACTTTGTCTTCTAAGGAGTAAAATGATTCTCTTATACCCATAAGTCTATTATCAAACTCAATTTTCATTTTAGCTTCATGATCCAAAAATAAAGATCTCAATTGCTCCATCTGAATCTCAGAAAAATCAGCAGAGGACTGAACAAAAGCTGAAGGAGCATGTGTAGGAACAGAAGGTGTTGGACAGCTGGGCCAGGTGACATATGCCTCACTGAGGGCTCTGCCTCCGAAGTGCCATGGGCTCTAGTATCCATCTCTGCTGCCCTATCATCTATGCTTCCTTTCCTCTCCCAGTTTCCATTGATTTTAATGAATCCCATCCGGTGCAATGTGGCTTTGTTGTAGTAATTAGTGTGTCTTAAGCTTTTCATGGGCTCATTATCTAATATGCTAACTCCTTGGCTTTGGAAAACCATGGTCAAAATCATGCCGTATGGAAGGGTAGATCTCTTCTTGCCTCCAGCCTCGGCCATATACCAAATCATCATATCCGAAGGTTAATAGGCTGGCCGATCACAACAGAGTCCATCACTAGTGTGTCCCTCTCAGAAACATACTCAAAATGCCCGGTCTTAGGAAACAAAATCCTACTGCAGATGTTGTATAACAGCCTAAGCTCCAAGGGCAACTGGTTAGCCCTGCTTCTTCAAATTCTGCTACATCTCTGCCAAGCATTCTAGACAATGCCACTCCTCTATTGCTATGGGCATTAGCAATCATTCCAGAGATAGGTATATCTAACAATCTTTCCAAAATTTCTGAGGTAAGATGAACCCTAGTTCCTCTGACAAAACTAATAAGTCCGCCATCTCCTCTAGAAAGGTTCAAATAGAAATCTTTAACGAGGACAGGATAGGTGGATGCATCCAAAGAGCATACATTTTTCCAACCCATATCCTTAATTTGCTTCCCAAGAAAATCCCTCATCTTAAAAAAATCCGAAGTCAACCTTCCTTCCCATGGTAATCACTCTTCCCGCTAAAATATCAACATGAGGAGAAGAAGGACCTGGTACAGCACTGGGCATTGAGGACGAAGAAGTGGAATCCGAGCTAGGCGAGGGCTGACGGGAAGGAGCCTCACTGTCCTCTTCCTTGTTGCCACGGGAGCTTCAAAAATCGATCATCTTCGCTTAGGTGCCATAGAATCCTAGGGAATGGTGGATTTGAGAGATTCTAGGTTTATGGAGGCTTGGTGAGGCTTTGGAGAGAGTTTGGAAATGATTGGGGTTGAATAGGTATCGACTCGGCCCTAAAATAGTCAAATTGGGACCACAAGGTGTCGGCTCCCGCAAAGTCGGGTGTCGACTCCAAGTCGCTAACTTAGTTAGCGCCCGAACTGGACTTGGCTCCGCTAAGGCGGATGTCGGCTCCAAGGTCTCAGACCGAGAGCGACACAGAAGAGGTGTCGACTCCAAGGCAGTTTTAGAAAGAAAAAAAAAGAGTTTCAAGGATCTGAAACTTATCAAAAGAAAATCAATAAATTTTGGATAAAATTCTTTGGAATGTGGTGAATAAATGGTTCAAATATCTAGATGAATTGTCCTTAGAATCATGAAAGAATTTTCAAGAAATTGATTGAATTCTAGATATTCAATCTTAGGGGTTTCAAAATCATTCCAATGAGTCACAAATCCCTAACTCTCCTCTAAGATAACAAAATCTCTCTTCACTAAGGGGTTTTGTAAATATGTCAGCTATTGTTTATCAGTACAAACATAATCAAGATAAATGTCATTATTAGCTATATGTTCTCTAATAAAATGATATCTAATTTCAATATGTTTTATTCTTGAGTGTTGATTGGATTTTTAGTTAAGTTTATTGCACTAGTGTTATCACATCTAATAGGAGTTTTATCAAGTGTTATGCCATAATCTTCAAATTGTCACTTAATCCAAAGGATTCGAGCATAGCAACTTTCAGCTGCAACATATTCAGCTTCAGCAGTTGATAATGCAACTGAATTTTGCTTTTTTCTAAACCAAGAGATTAAGTTACTTCCTAAAAATTGGCATGCACCACTTGTACGTTTTCTATCTAGTTTACATCCAGCATAGTCAGAATCAGAATATGCAATTAAATTTAATATTGAGTCTCTAGAATAACATAATCCTATATTTTTAGTTCCACTTAAATATCTAAGTATTCTTTTTACAGCAATTAAGTGAGATTCTTTAGGTTCAAACTGATATCTAGCACATAGACAAACAGCAAATAATATCTGGTCTACTTGCTGTTAAGTAAAGTAGAGATCCGATTATATCTCTATAATGCTTTTGATTAACAGTCTTACCGTCTTCATCTTTATCTAATTTGCATGAAGGACTCATAGGTGTTCCAAGGGGTTTGATTGATTTCATTCCAAACTTCTTGAGAATTTCCTTTGTGTACTTTGTTTGATTGATGAAAATCCCCTCTTCATTTGTTTGATTTGTAGTTCTAGGAAGAAATTGAGTTTTCCCATCATGCTCATCTCGAATTCACCCTGCATTAACTTAGCAAATTCTTGACACAAGAGATTGTTAGTAGCACCGAATACAATATCATCTACATATATTTATACTACCAATAAATCTTTATCTTTTCTTTTCAAAAATAAGAGTTTATCAACATTTCCTCTAGAAAAATCATTTTCAATTAGAAATTTGCTTAACCTATCATACCAAGCTCTAGGTGCTTGTTTTAAATTATAAGTGCTTTATGTAATTTAAAAACATGATTTGGAAATTCATGATCTTCAAAACCTGGTGGTTGTTCAATAAAAACTTTCTCATTTATAAATCCATTTAAAAATGCACTTTTAACATCCATTTGAAATAAATTAATATTCATATGACATGCAATGCAAGTAATAGTCTAATTGCTTCTAATCTTGCTACAGGTGTAAAAGTTTCATCAAAATCAATTCTTTCTTCTTGATTATATCCTTTTGCAACTAGTCTAGCTTTATTTCTAATTACTATATCATTTTATCTAATTTATTTCTAAATACCCATTTAGATCCTATAACAGAATGACCTTTGGGTCTATCAACTAAGGACCATACATTATTCCTAGTAAATTGATTTAATTCCTCTTGCATAGCTAACATCCAATTACTATCTTTTCGGCTTTTTCGGTAGTTTTAGGTTCAATTTGAGATACAAACGCAAGATGATTATTGATATTTCTCATTGATAATCTAGTTCTTATACCTTGAGATGGATCACCTATAATCAATTAGTTTGGATGACCATAAGCATATCTCCAATCTCTAGGAAGATCTACCTCATTATGATTAGTATCAATAATATCAACCCAAGGAGAATCATCATCTTTAGCTTATTGTTCATGGTCTGAAGATACATCTATATCTAATTTTTCAATATCTCTCTCAAGCAAATTTGTATCTTCCTCGTCATCAATCTTTTTTGAACTTGATGCTAAAGACTCATAAAAAACTACATGAATAGATTCTTTTACAATTAAGTTCATCTTGTTAAATACTCTATAGGCTTTACTAGATGTTAAATATCCTAAGAATATGCCTTCATCAGATTTTGCATCAAACTTCCCAAGATTGTCTTTACCATTATTATGAATAAAATATTACAACCAAATGCATGAAAATAACTAATGTTTGGTTTCCTATTATGCCATAATTCATAGGGAGTCTTTTTAAGGATTGGTCTAATTAGGGCTCTATTTAAGATGTAACATGCCGTGTTTATGGCTTCCACCCAAAGTACTTTGGGAGTTGGCTTTCACATAGCATGGTACGGGCCATGTCTTCTAAAGTCCTATTCTTTCTTTCTACGACTCCATTTTGTTGGGGTATCCTAGGTGCAGAGAAATTATGATGAATGCCATTTTCAATACAAAAATTTTTAAATAGATGATTTTCAAATTCTGTGCCATGATCACTTCTAAGAGACACTAAGGTAGTGTTTTTTCTCATTTGTGACTTTCTTGAAGAATTTAAAATATCGAGAAAGTCTCATCTTTGTGAGCCAAAAATAATACCCAAGTATCTAGAGTAATCATGTACTATCACAAGACCATATTTCTTTCCTCCTAGACTAGTGGTTCTAGTAGGTCCAAAAAGGTCCATATAAAGTAGCTCTAGTGGCTTAGAAGTGGAAACAATATTTTTAGATTTAAAAGAATTTCTAGTTTGTTTTCCAAATTGACATGCATCACAAATTCTGTTATTTTCAAAATCTAACTTTGAAAGTCCTTTAACTAAATCTATTTTAATTAATTTTAAAATTAGGTGTGTGCTTGCATGACCTAATCTACGATGCCATAACCATCCAATCTCATTTACATTAGCATTATCAGCAACTAAGCAATGATTACTAGTAGACAAATTATCGAAATCAATTAAGTATACATTGCCATTTCTATTTCCAATAAATACAATGCTATTGTCAATGGGATTAGAAACAGTGCAGATAGAAGCTTCAAATGAAACTTTGAAACCTTTATCACATAATTGGCTAATGCTAATTAAATTATGCTTTAAACCATCAACATATAAAATATTCTCAATAAAGGTGGATGGAGTTATTTGAATTTTACCAAGGCCCATAATTTGACCTTTGCCATTGTCTCCAAAAGTAACAACTCCTCTCTTTTATTTTCAAGGTGATGAATTGATCCTTGTCACTCGTCATGTGCCTTGAGCAACCACTATCAAGATACCACTTTCGTTTTGATCCTTTGGCGTAAGACACTCCTGCAAGATAATCAAATCTTATGTTTAGGTACCCAAGCTTTCTTGGGTCCTTCATGGTTAGTCGCAATAAAATTGTTCTTTTAGAACCCATATTTTCTTGCCTTTAATATTTAAATTCTTATTAGTTTTTCTAAAATTACATTCATAAGATTTATGTCCTTTCTTGTTGCAATGATAACATGAAACATTATTTTTGTTAGGTTTCTTAATAAAGAAATTATTTACATATTTTTGTTTCATGTGAGGTCTATAACCTAATCTGGCTTTATCAAAAACTGCTCTTTGATTACTTAAAAGTAAATTATTTTTCTGAGCTATATGTAAATTTATCAACAATGTTTTTATACTTATCAACTTCTTTCTTTAAATTAATTTTTCATTGAAAAATTGATTCTTTTTCTTTAGAAAACCTTCCTTTTCAGCTTTTAAATCTTTAATTTTAAGAGTTAATTCATTTTTCTCTTTAAGAAGATTTAAATTTTTAGTTTTCAAAGATTTATTTTTCTTTTTCAAAATTTTGAAGTCACTAACTAACTCATTAAATGCCTCATATAGTTCATCAAATGTAAAATCATGAGTTTTAGAACTTACCTCATCGTTTGCCATAAAGCAAATGTTTGCAACTTTTTTTGTTCCTTCTCGAAAGAGGATTCTTCGCTATCACTCCATGTTACAACATATGCCTTCTTCTTCTTGTAACCCTTCTTTAATTGAGGACACTCATATCTGAAATGCCCTGGCTTCTTACACTCATAACATGTCAAGGATTCTTTTCTTTTTCTTTGTCCTTCTCTTTCTCCCTTTCTCTTTCCATTTTTGTTCCAGACTTTTTCTTATGGAAGGGTCTCCTTCTTTGCATAAATTTCTTAAATTTTCTTGCAAGAAGAGCTGTCTCATCATCATCTTCATCATCCTCACTGCTGCTTTCTTCAATTTCTACAGCCTTAAGAGCTATGGTTCTCTTCTTCTTGATATCTTCCTCTTGATATTGCTTCATTGTCAGCTCATGAGTTATCAAGGATCTAAGTAGTTCCTCCAAAGGTAGAGCATTCAAGTCTTTGGCTTCTTGAATTGCAGTCACCTTGGCTTCCCATGATCTTGGAAGAGACCTAAGAATTTTGCACACCAATTCAAAATTAGTATAAGTTTTTCCTAGACTTTTCAAACCATTCACAATATCAGTGAATCTAGTGTACATGCATGTGATTGATTCAGTTTGTTCCATGCTAAACAATTCATATTTATGCACTAAAATATTAATTTTAGATTCTTTAACTTGATTAGTACCCTCATGGGTAACTTCTAATCTATCCTAAATTTCTTTTGCAGAAATACAAGTAAAAATGCGGTTAAACTCATTAGCATCTAAAGAACAGTACAAATATTCATGGCTTTAGCATGAGCTGAGCCAACTTCTATCATGTTCATCCCATTCCGTTTTCGGCTTAGGAATCACATGTTATCTACTATTATTGTGGGTGTGTGAGGACCATTTACTATGATGCCCCATAGGTCATAGTCAAGTGCTTGAATAAAAATTTTCATTCTAGCTTTCCAATAACCATAATTTGTACCATTAAATAAAGGAGGTCGATTAGTGGATTGACCTTCTGAAAAAGATGATCCAACTTGAGCTGCCATTTGGATCTTTGACTCTTGATCGTTAGATCAAATTTAAATGAGCACAAGCTCTGATACCAATTGTTGGCCCAGATGGCAACCCAAGAGGGGGGGTGAATTGGGTTCTTTAAAAAATTTAACTCTTTGAAAATAATTAGATTGATATGAAAGTGCTCAAGTAAACTGAAAATAAAATCTACACAAATAAAGAAGATAGAGAGAGAGATAAATGCATGGCAAACACAAAGATTTTATAGTGGTTCGGTGTATCCAACACCTACGTCCACTCCCAAGCAACACTTGGGTCCACACTATAATTCCACCAATTACAGTTGAGTATTTTACAAGCTCACAACTCAACTTGTTGTTTTACCCGGGATCATAACAAACCCAGTCGGTTTTTCAGGGCTCACCAGCACACAACCCAAACCCAAGCTAACCTTAGCTTGTCTCGAGGTATACTACCTCCACTAATTCAATCCCCTTGATTGAGATAGAAAACAATAATTTAGAAATAAAGTTTTCAATACAAAACAGCTCCTCAAATGAGCAAATATGCAATTTAAATGAACAAGGATTAGAAAATTCTGTTTGAAGCGATTTGAATGTGAGCTTTTCTTCTTTTCTTCTTTCCTCTTCTCTTTTGAATGGTTGAATCAAGCTTCAGCTCTGATTCTTCACAGAAATTTATTGTAGAGAAGTTGAAGAAAAGGGGCTTTTGAGCTTCTTCTTTTTTCCTTTGAAAATCCTCCGAAACTGATCTTTGAAGGCTTTGAATTTCTTTTGAATCTCTCTTCAGATAATAGGCGTGGACTTCGAGATATTTCTTTAAAAATTTCTCTCTCTTTATCACTTGATTTTTTCGATTTTCTCTTGATTTTTCTTCTCACTTTTTTCAAACAGACGGATGCCCTCTTTTATAGATTTCTTAATCCAATTAGGTGAGAAAATAGCCATTACAAGGTACTTGGATTGCTTCTATACGCAAACAAATATAGCCGTTAGATATTAGGTGAAAAAATATTATCGTTAGAGTCTATTCTGATAATTTAAAAATCTATTCCTGACAGGTTGGAGTCAGCTCCAACTTTGCATGTGTCTGCTCCAACTTGGGTTTCCAAAAATGGTAATAAAAAGTTCGTTGAGGAGTCGGCTCCGAAAAAGTGATGTGTTGGCTCGGCGCATTCAGGTGTTGGCTCCAATATCTGAGGGTGTCGACTCTAACGATGTCTTAAAAATACGCTCTCTGTTCTCAGGTTAGAGTCGGCTCCAGAAATTTTCAGGTATCGGCTCCAAAAACTGATGCAGAAAGCACTCCTCTGTATCTCAGGTTAGAGTTGGCTCCAGAGTTTCAGGTGTCAACTTCAAGTTCTGAACTTAAATATTTTCTATTTAAAACTTAATTCAAAACTGATTTTGTATATCATTTGAATAATTAAACATTCTTAATCCTTAAACACTTCTCAAATTTGTCAGAAACACAATGAATATACTCATGGCTTTTGTTAATCATCAAAATCAATAATTGGGTCAACAAAACCAAATCCCATGCTTGAAGATGAATACCGTGACCATCTGCATAGATGCCCAGAAAGTCCCTAAAACATCGCACAATCCTCCGTAGGCAAGTAATCGGGATAGCAGCATTAGAAGTAGATGCAAAGGAAGGGACATAAGGATCGAGCGGATAAGGGTGATCCTTGCCATCATAGATAAGCCAGTAACCTGCCAACCATCAATGCGGTCATGAGTCCATTGCTCGATGTTAGTGTAATTGTTGAGAAATTATTGAAACATAATTGCCCCAACTTTATTGATTTTGATGATTTCCAAAAGCCATGAGTACCTTAAAGAATAAAATGTGTTTATTTATCAAAAACCTTGAGCGTATTCAAATTGAAAGGAATGGAATATCAATGGTTATATTTAATGAGTTTTGAAACC